>JAVTVY010010850.1:0-50870 GCA_036873755.1 Hanleya hanleyi
ATGTAAGCTATAAGTGTCTTGGGTTTTTAACCATTCTCGAACTTCAGCTCGACTGATGCCTTGGGAATGTGCAGTTCGAGCGAGCGCTCCCACAGCGCTATAAGCGGCTGGACTGGTTGGGCTGTAATACAAATCTGTTAGCAACTTGTTAACTTCCTTATTCCACGTTGTACCCTTCCGGACGTCCTTCCGGGCGCTCCACCGGCTTCCCTTTCTGGTGCCCCACCGGGTTGCGCTGTTGTGTGTTCGCTTCATGGTAAGACACCGACACTCTAGCCTGTGTGCACCCTATAGATATAGTACTTCATCGACAATGGGGACTACTTCTTCCAAGGCCGCCCATAGATCAGGGTCCAGGGTAAAATGTCCTCCTTTCAGACAGGTGAGTTGAGCAAAAAAGGAGCCGCGGAAAATGTAGACCTGGTGACACAGGTGAATGCTATCACCGTCCAGTGTACCCCTTAACACACGTTTCAAGGTGGTTCATCCCTCCGGGGACAAAGAGACGTGGGCTTTGGGTGCCCACACAGCCCGTTATCGATGAGGTCGACTCGTTTGGGGTACAACAATAGAGTGCAGCCAGGTGTAAGAGTCCGGGTAGCCAGAGTTCGCTTCGGAGTGCAGTAAGTCATGGACGTCGGGGATAATAGCTTTCAGCGCCATCCACAAATGCAGGACGGAGTGAGATATGAGCGCCACCACGCTGTTCTAACCGGGGGAAAAAAGAATCATCTCCACCACTGCGTATGTAGACATCGACTCTCACGTGCATGAAATCTACTTCGGGCTCTTTCTCCTGTAACAACCGTGTCAGTAGAGTCCAGCCTGATAGGGATAAAAATATCTTCACCTCTCGCGGTTGTTCTTCGATGAGCTCCAGGTGATGGTCATTGACGATAAGGTAGACCGTCTGCTCCGCACGCTGCCATGGTGGTGAATGACAAACACCGGCTAGGAGGCCTGTGTATATAGAGTAGTACATAGTGCGCTTCCTCTACATGCGCTTTTTTTATACTACACCATGTGAGTCCATAGTGACTAGCCTCTGCACCGCAAATAGGGCTGGACATATACTTTTTATACTACTACAATGTCAAGACTAATATACCCTCTTCGTATAATTATCCCCTAGCCCGTAGCCGTACACGTTATAGTTTTATTTTTTTCGCGCCTCTCTATCCTAGTCCGTACCCGTACACGTTATAGTTTTATTTTCCATTGCCCCTCTACCTTCGTCAAAGTCCGTCATGATTCGGTGGTGTAATGTTATATGGATAGAAATCCATTTAACCTAGGATTTCCTACAGTGGAGCTTGGTCAAAAAAAGAGGATTGTAATGTTAACCCAGAAGGTATGCAGCGGCTTATTGGACCAATCAGCGTCAGTTATTTCAACCAATCGATTTGGCGGAAACAGAACCAATGAAAGAGGCTCGCTCTCTTTTAAACAGCCAATGACAATCCACCCTATTCAGCATAAACACCCTGAGCGAGCCGCGGGAAAGCGCATTCAATCACAATCTTTCCAAGTGTAAAGACGTATTGAAGATCATTAACCAGGTGGCGAAAATATAGACAACTCAGGGGCCAGCGAGGTGGAGGAGAGAAAAGAGAAAGAGGGAACGGCGAGAACTCGCCAAAGCCGTCAAAGAATTTTGGTTGGCGGAGGTGCGGCGGTGGATGCGAGAAAATACGAGGGAAATGACACCCCTGGCATGGGTGGACCTCCACCATCTGCTGACCAGAGCCCCGGACGATCTGCAGGGTGAGGACTGGTTGGACAGCCTGCAGGAGCTGTTGGTAGAACAACAACAACAACAACCCCAGCCAGTCCTCGCGGAGGAACAACCCCGGCCTCATCCCCAAGTCCAGCCCGAGTTCATCGATATTCGGGAGCTGCAGGAACCACGACAACAGCAACAACAAGTGGCCGGGGCGTAATACTCTTTTCAAGCTCATTTAAACTTCCCTTTTCAGGGTCACCCAGTCTTCCGAAAGGGGACTTCTAACGTGGCACATTCAATTAAAATCAGGCCCTACATTTGTCAATCTCCTCTCCTCTATGATTATTAATCTCCACCTCCTCACGCCAAAAAAAATTACCCATCAAAGGCCCTTTTGAGGGCCAACCCAATTCTCCAAAAAGGACTTGTAACGTTGCACATTGAAATAACACCAGGCCCTACGAATGCCAATCTCCTCTCCTCTATATTCTATGATCATTACCAATCTCCACCACCTCAAAAAATATACACATTCAACTATAGAACATCTATGACAATCTCCCACACCTCATACCCCACAACTATTGTAAATTACAAGCGTCTAGTCCGTCATTCATAATCCAGCCGTCGTCCATTAGAGAATATCCGCGTCCATAATCCAAAGACCTATTCCATTTTCCATATAACAGTATTAGCACCAAATTCAAAAAGACAATCATAATATACATAAACATAGGCTTGTTTCCTGCAAGAGAGAAGCGGTCAACAGTTTTCAATGGTGCCGGCAAGACATCATGATGTTCCAAAAATATCAAATCCGTATCGCTGATCAGTATTCTTAATCTGTAATAGCCCGCCATGACCAATCTCCACCTCCTCACAACAATTTTTTTTTTACACTCAGCTTTTTTCTGGGTATACTCGGTATATCTATTAGAGTAGTATATTATTACCGTACATTCATACTAATAGTGTGTGGGTGTTATTTTTTTCACCTGGGTGCTGTTAGTAGGAAGTTTCCCATTCACTATTCATTAAGTGTTATTTACCTATTTACCTAGGTGTATGCATGTAGGAGCTGATGTTTAGTTTTTTGCTAATAGAAAGCCTCCCCCCTTTCGGGTGTAATTGGTGGTCCTGATAAGGACTGTTAGGAGTGTGTAAGGATTACACCGATTGGAGCAGTTCTTCCGTCCTCTTGGCGCATAGGGGACATCTCAGCGTGACGAATGCACACGGGATGGGCTTGCAACTGGACGTAGGGGATGGTGCTCGTGCAAGTTTGGCGATACAGCAGGCACATAACGCTTGATGTCCACAGGGAAATAGGGCGAATTTGGCGTAGTGCCTAATACATTTGACACAGGATAATTGCTTTACCACCCCACATGTGTCCCTATGCATTCTTGTTATTTCCGCGCAGTAGTAGTCAAGATATCGCTGCTGCGAAACTGCCGTCTGTTCTTTTTCTTTTACTTTTTCTTTATCTTTATCTTCTTCTTTTTCTTTTTCTTGTTCTTTATCTTCGTCTTGTGTGGTGCCTTCGATATCGATGAATTCACCGGTTGCTTCGTTAAGATATTGCCGCGGTTGTTACGAAACTGTCGTCAAAGTGTTCCCCCCATCCGCCGTCTGTTCTTCTTCTTCTTCTTCTTCAATATCGATGAATTCACCTGTTGCATGGTGAAGATATTGCCGCTGTTGTTGCGAAATTGTCGTCAAAGTCTTCCTCCAATCTGCCGTCTGTTCTTTTTTTTCTTCTTGTTCGGCTTCTTTGAATAGGTCTTGAAATATCTCGTCAAGCCAGGACTCGTTAGTACTATTGTCCACTCCATCGATATCCATGTATTCACCTGTTGCGTAGTGAGCCATCATGTAGTTCAAATGAATGTGTAGCAGACGACACACAGTGCGCCTTTTATAGTCTAACCGCAGAGCACCCGTATGAGGGCGCGGACGTCATCGAAATCTTCACACTCACGGCCTTCCGCTCAGACCCGACTGTGTTTCTCTTCGATCTTCAAACCGGCCTCATTTTTCAATAAACGTGAGTTGACGTGTAAAACAATTTTAAACTTCAACTTTGGGCGATTATAGTGTATCGCTGAAAAATTTAGAAGGCTGACGGCAGGATAAATATATTTTTTTATCATTTTCTCGATTTTAGACCCGTATGGTTATGGGTGTGGTTGTGTGAAAAGCACGGTAAATTTGAAATAAACCCGCTTACGTCACTAAAAGCACGTTAGGGTTCTTCCTTACACCTTTATAATGTCACCCTGAACATTTCAGCAGGTTTATCGATGGAGAAGTGTGAATTTTTTTCCTGCCAATCTTGCTACGGTAACACAGCCATTGACACTCATAGCTGTACATACATTCGCTCCCATACTGTATATAGCTGTGTTACCGCAGCAAGATTGGCAGGAAATCAATTCACACTTCTCCATCGATAAACCTGCTGAAATTTTCAGGGTGACATTATAAGGGTGTAGGGAAGAAACCTAGCGTGTGTTTCTAGAGACGTAAGCCGGTTTATTTCAAATTTACCGTGCTTTTCACACAACCACACCCATAACCATACGGGTCTAAAACCGAGAAAATGGTAAAAAAAAAATATATTTATCCTGCCGTGAGCCTTCTGAATTTTTCAGCGTTACACTATAAGCCCCCAAAGTCGAAGTTTAAAATTGTTTTACACGTCAACTCGTGTTTATTGAAAATTGAGGCCGGTTTGAAGATCGAAGAGAAACACAGTCGGGTCTGAGCGGGAGGCCGTGAGTGTGAAGATTTCGGTGACGTCCGCGCCCTCATACGGGTGCTCTGCGGTTAGACTATAAAAACTATGCGCGCTGTCGTCTGCTATCCACTCATTTCAACTACATGATGGCTAATGCTAGTAGACGTTCACTCTTCAACACGATGAACGCGAGAGAATCGACCGAAGCTTTGAGGGTAGTAATTCGAGACGGAGAACAACAAGATCCTAGACGATTCACTCCTAGACGGAGAAGAACATGTTACATTCATTTCGTCCTTGCAGATTGCTGAAGCTCAGATTGCTGAAGCTTTCAGGACGCGAAGCAGAAAACAAGATATGGAGGAAGACGATGATGATGATGATGATACAGACATAGAAGATGTACAGGGAGGGTTGGAGTGGTTAAACACTAGTCGACCACCAGAAACTACAGCTTCGCCTCCCACAGCGACGGCTACCACAACGATGGCTATCACAGCGACGGCTACCACAGCGACGGCTACCGCAAGGGATGTGACAACACCACCACCAGAGATAAGCCGCATGAGACAACAAATTCAAGAATTAGAAGACGAAAAGACAACACTACGCCTACAACTGGATAGAGAGACGAAGAGATCAACCTGTACCGTGTGTCAAGACGAAGAGACGATGTACGCATTTTTTCCTTGTGGCCACCTGGCCCTATGTGGTGTATGTGTACTAAGCTTAACATGCATGGCGGACTCGTGCCAATACGCAGAGATTACTTTTCATATCAAGTTACGATGCCCTGTGTGTCGGAGATGGGTATCAAACATCAAAAGAATATTCCGGCCGTGAAGTGACGATGTGATGACCAACCCGCTGTACTTTCCAAAGGCCCTTATTAGGGCCATCCAATTATACCCGAAAGGGGTGAGGCTTTCTATTAGCACAAAACTAAAGATCAGCTCCCACACTTTTCCCCTGCATAGAGTGAACACTAAAACACATTTGTTGAATTTCTAATATTTATTAACAACACAGTAGAATGAACATAAGGTTTTCACCACAGTAGGCTCTTGGTGTTCAATTTTCTAATAGAATTATACGCTGTCAAGGTGCTTAAATGAACATAGAATGTAGGAATACTGTAATGTCTCAATGTTCAATATTTATCCAACAAGACTTGTTTGAACTCGGCCATGTCTTTCCTCCCCTGGTGCACGTATATGAAGGTGGCAATCTATTCACGTAGAATTCTCGGTGGACAGGCAGCTTGCAACCCCTCCGCGATTTGCACCTCGTTGATGTCGTGTAGTGTCATCAGCGCGTCTGACGGTACCATATTGTCCAGACACGTATGCGTGTTGAAGAGACCGTTCTTGTTCTGACAGCCTGCACATTGTTCGATACGCAAGTGTCGAATGCGGGGTCTGAGATGATCCAGGGAGGTTTCGATGTACTTTTTATAGATATACTCAGACACCTGGTCAGACAGGGCTTCATGAATTTCGGCTGTCAGACTTTGAAGTTTACGCCACGCAGGTATTTGGGAATACGCGTATCTTGCCTCAACTTCCATTTACGAATATGCACCAGCAGAATGTTGTTGAACATAGAACAGGTGAGGAAGACGTCGTCGCCTACATCAAATTTCGCTTCGTCGCTCCCCTGGTGGTCAATGACCGCATCGATAGCATAATAAATTGCCTGTACTCTTATCCAGGTCTCAAACGTCAAGGCGATATGCTTAGGTGGTTTGTCGTCCCAGGCTGATGCATTGAAGTGCACTTGCTCTTCTTTCACGCTTACAGTTAAATATGAACTGAGCTTCCAAGTCTTCATCTGGGCCGCCTGGTAAGCCTGCTGGATAATGTCATTCACCTGCTGCACAGACATAGGAAGTAACACCTCTTCCTCCGCTTGCTGAGGCACTTGCTGGGGCACTGGCTGAAGCACTTGCTGAGGCATTTTTAAAGGTGTTAGTTGGGGACGGGCACGTTTGGCAGGTGGACCGGACTCTTCGTGGGTACGTTTGGTACCTCTACTCTCTTCGGAGATGTCGTAGTCGATGAGTGAGATTTGATCTTCTGGTTCCTCGGGTTGAAGTAGAGACGCTATTCCTTCATTGCCCGTCTTCTTGAGCGCCTCGAGGAAGGTCTGAATGCCTAGGGGCCACGACATGGTATGAAGTCGATGAGGGCTCTGTTTCGTGCCATATAGGTCTTCTCCGCCATGATATCTACCCCCCCTGTGTTTAGTGATTATGTTTTCCACCATGAGGAGATCACATATATCGGCCACATGCTGCATCTCATCAACGATATGGATACGGTGCTGCAGAAGCTTAGCTCGGTGGGATGGCTCCATGGCTGTTGGCTCCACTGGTAAGGCAAGTAGCTCCTGTCGTCAGATAGGCTCAGGCTGGTGAGGTTGCACTGGTGAGGCTCAGGCAAGTAGCTCCTCCCGTCAGATAGGCTCAGAATAGTTAGGCAGGCTCCGACTGGTCAGGTCAAGCAGGCCATTGAATGCAGCAATGCCCCAAAAATTCCCACTTTTATACACCTACATAGAAGTACCCGGATGTAGGCGCGGGCGTGAAGTGCCCGGATGAAAGACACGGACGTGAGCGAAAAAAAATGCCACATACAACTCACTACATGCAGTCGCCTCCTGAAGAACCTCATACATATATTCACTACATGCAGTCAACTCCTCAAGAACCTCATACATACTCGGATGCAGGCGCGGACTTCAGCGAAAAAAAACCCACAGCCAGCTCACTACATGCAGTCGCCTCCTCAACAACCTCATACATACCCGGGTGTACGCGCGGACGTCAAGTGCCCGGATGAAAGACACAGACGTCAGCGAAAAAAACCCCCACATACACCTCACTACATGCAGTCGCCTCCTCAAGAACCTCATACATACCCGGATGCAGGCGAGGACGTCAAGTGCCTGGATGAAAGACACGGACGTCAGCGAGAAAAAAACCCCACATACACCTCACTACATGCAGTCGCCTCCTCAAGAACCTCATACATATCCGGATGCAGGCGCGGACGTGAAGTACCCGGATGAAAGACACGGATGTCAGCGGAAAAAACCCACATGCAGCGCACTACATGTAGTCGCCTCCTCAAGAACCCTCATACATACCCGGATGCAGGCGCGGACGTCAAGTGCCCGGATGAAAGACACCGACGTCAGCGAAATTTTGGCGGGAAAACCCCACAGACAGGTCAGTACATGCATTCCTATCATGTTTCCGGAAGTGACGTCATACCTGCGCAGAACACTCCTGCGCAGACCACTTTCTCGCGCATGCGCACTGAACCCAATGAGCCTCGAAATCCCATTTGTATACTACTGTGGCATCCAAAGATCAATGCATAGGGAATAATTCTACATGACAAAAAGTACAGAAATTATAGGGCCAGTCAAGAGTGTCTTACATATCTCTCCAAGGAGGATACAGGCTACACTAAAAATAAATTTTCCTTGAAAAAAAAATATTTCCTCATTATCATATGAATCTCGAAGTGCAAGACGTCCTGAAATAGAGGAGACCTATCGAAATGACGATTGACATTTCCGCCGAATGAATATCCCTAAATATTGCCCACAAACTCAGAAGAAATGAGAAGGAAATCCCAATACCACCAAATTTTGCGTACGAAAATATGCACACCGGCTGACTACCATCACAACGGCTTGCTACGGTCGAATGTAGGATGTCTTGGTATATATGTATGAAGTATCTATGTATAAATAGGTTAATTGCATTCTCCTCATAGTCATTAATCCGATAATGAAAATATGTCTTTAATATTAATCAGATAATAGGATATCCAAGCGTTCGAGTCGAATAGTTTGGAGTTTATTTTCGGAATCTTTAGCACTCATATATTTATTTTCGCAATCACAAAATTAGGTAATATTTTTACCCATAATTTAAATGAATGTGGTTAGCAAATCAATGTTATCTATATGATCTCTCCTTGATTGGCATTTGTATACAGTTTATAACAGAGACTAACGTGCACGTCTAGACCAGAATGATCTCTCATTGATTGGCATTTGTATACAGTTTATAACAGAGACTAACGCGCACGTCTAGACCAGAATGATCTCTCCTTGATTGGCATTTGTATACAGTTTATAACAGAGACTAATGGGCACGTCTAGACCAGAATGATCTCTCATTGATTGGCATTTGTATACAGTTTATAACAGAGACAAATGTGCACGTCTAGACCAGAATTATCTCGCATTGATTGGCATTTGTATACAGTTTATAACAGAGACTAATGTGCAAGTCTAGACCAGAATGATCTCTCATTGATTGGCATTTGTATACAGTTTATAACAGAGACGAATGTAATAAGCATGTCGAGACCAGAAACTTAGATCTCATACAGGTCTACACCATTGTCCATTGTATAAGCTGTTTTAGTCGTTTTGATTGTTTACTGTATTTACTCTCTTGACTTATTATTGTTGTTATATCTTACATACCCTTTTATTAGTTCCGCTTTGTTTATTTGTAATCTTATGCATGTGAATTATGTTGCCAAGACCACCGTAACCATTTGTGTAAAACACATAAAATCCGCAATCGAATTGAATTTAATAAACGATCCTTTGATAAACTGCTGAAAGCAGTGAAACTAGTTAGCAAAATCAATCAGTCGTAATATATTTACCATGCACAAAGGCAGTGTGTACTGTGATCATTTAGTTATATACCTGACATCGCTAGCTCATGGAGCACCTATTGTACTATGATTGTTTTGTGACCTTTGTTTGCCTGTTAATCAGTTGTATAAATACCCTCATCTGTACTATGTAGTTTCATTAGCTTTGAAAAAGTTGGAAGTATCTCCAACGAAACGTCAGCTCTACAGCAATAATGAAGTTGTTATCCATAGAATAGCCTTGTGTTATATATATATATTTTATTCGCTCTGGTATACTGTTCAAGTATATTCCCCCAGTACACAGATATTTACTTGAGCAGTGGGGCGCGCGTGTGTGTCTGGTTGATGGCAAAATATGCATACAACCGAGAGTGCCCATCTAAGCGGTACCCTCCTCTCTTGGAAGTACAGAAGGGTTATCAAAGAGTGAAAATGGGGGGTTCCGCTCTGTGGCGTACATATCTTTCAGGGCAATGCCTCCCCCAATATTTTCAGCAAAAAAAAAAACCCCCAAAAAACCCCCGATAGAGTAAATCGAAAAAGCTATATCTCTATTGAATGCAGATTTTACTTTCCAATAAGCATGAGGAGCATCCTTGCTCATTTCATCATCCCAATTAAGTCATGGTTCATCTATCAAATCCGACCCATGACGGAAAGCTTGTACACCACAACGAATATCTGCCACTTCAATCGGAAATATTCGTGAGGTTATGACCTCTCCAAACATACCTATATTTGAAAGAATTAAGTGCCAGGCAATGTCTCCATCTCGTTGCTTTGAACTCAGATGTTTATAGGCAATCCAAGAAATGTGTAATTAAGATACGCCCTCATGTTGTTTCCTCTCGGAGTTCAAAGAATTTGTCCTTCATCTTCTTCTCTACATAAACTGGGCCTTCATCTAATTATACCGAGATCCCACGACGATAGCGTATTGCCCCAAAACGTCGTTCGTTCATTGGTTGATATTTTAAACGGACAGTTCCAGTAATAACTGCACAGACCTAATCTGCCTACAGGGCCTGGTACGGAGATAGGAATTCACAGAACTATGGTGTTCTATTTGTGCCAAGTTTCCGTCGCCTTTTCAAAACGCGACGTCGCCTTTTGAAACGCGACGTCGCCTTTTGGAAAACACGACGTCGCCTTTTAAAACGCGACGTCGCGTTTCTTTCCTATGTTTTTGCATTGTAAAACTCGACACAACGGAACTCGACGTCGCGTTTTCAAAAGGCGACGTCGTGTTTCACCCACGTCTTGTTTGGCAATGTTAAAAGATAGGAAAGAAACGCGACGTCGCGTTTTAAAACGCGACGTCGTGTTTTTTAAAAGGCGACGTCGCGTTTTCAAAAGGCGACGTCGCGTTTTCAAAAGGCGACGTCGCGTTTCAAAACGCTTCGTCTATTGAAACGCGACGTCGTCTTTCGAAACGCGACGTCGCCTTTCGAAACGCGATGTCGCCTTTTGAAACGCGACGTCGTGTTTAAAAAGGCGACGTGTTTCAAAAGGCGACGTCTCGTTTCGAAAGGCGACGTCGCGTTTCGAAAGGCGACGTCGCGTTTCAAAAGGCGACGTCGCGTTTCAAAAGGCGACGCGTTTTGAAACGCGACGTCGCGTTTTGAAAACGCGACGTCGCCTTTTAAAAAACACGACGTCGCGTTTTAAAACGCGACGTCGCGTTTCTTTCCTATCTTTTAACATTGCCAAACAAGACGTGGGTGAAACACGACGTCGCCTTTTGAAAACGCGACGTCGAGTTCCGTTGTGTCGAGTTTTACAATGCAAAAACATAGGAAAGAAACGCGACGTCGTGTTTTCCAAAAGGCGACGTCGTGTTTTAAAAACGCGACGTCGCGTTTCGAAACACGACGTCGCGTTTCAAAAGGCGACGTCGCGTTTTTAAAAGGCGACGGAAACTTGGCACAAATAGAACACCATACAGAACTGCATCATGGAGGATGGCTCATTCACATTCATAAGTTGACCTGTGTTCGGCTCCGCAACAAGTAGAAAAATTCTGTGTTGATGACTTCAAAACTTTTCGATTGAAATGATATATACGTAATATTTAAATTATTTCTACTTCCAAACATCCTCGTTTTCTTGACGGGGAATATTAAAAAAAATGTTGTGAGAAACAACAAAACATGCAAAACAAATAGTTTACACGTGCGATGATTTCTTGTTTTATTACTCGGAAATACGCTAGAACGCGTCTCCGACCAACTAAGACCCTGGACTCTCGCCTATCTGTGCTATGGTAGTGGCCCCTCAAATCACGAATTGCTTCCGCCGTGCCTGCACGTACGGTGTGATCAGCAACACCGCCCGCTTCAACACAACGGGGGTACATCAGCCGCGCCCGAGCCACAGATCCCGTAAAATCACAGATGTACGCAGACTAATTAATTGGCTATAAAATGACACCATTTTTAAAACGCCTTTAAAGACAACAAAAAGAGCCGTTTAAGGCAGGGCGATCACACCCATACATAACCCTGCATGGTTCCAATAGAGTGAGTGAGTGAATAGAAGTTAACGTCGCTTTCAACAATACTTCAGCTATAACGCGACGAACCAACTAAGCACCACCCAGCCAAGTTGCGTTCCTGCTCTTTGAAGCAGCATGGAACCAGACACCCGCCATCCACCCTATAAAACACTGAGGACAGCACAAAAGACACAGACAGGACGCTTACATGGTGCAATAAAGTGATATTACAGTGGTTACAATAGAATCATATCTCGAAGTGTAACACACAGCCGGAATCACCCAACCGTTAAAATCTATTTTATCCTGTATAATTTGTTACGGCGGGAAGGGAAGTCATTCTCCAGGCGTAACCACAAATAGTGGGTTTTTGTGGATACAAATTATGTATGGGCATCAACATTTTAAAATCACCGGAAACAAGGAATTTCCAAATTGCGGATACACATGCTTTTTGGTGATGTACCGGGTATCCACGTTTTTACTTCCACCTTACTTGATCATCAGCATGAGAACTGAATAGAATTGCGGCAAAACTCTGGTAGAAATTTTGGCGAAAGTTTTTTGGACATGTCAGATTTCGTTATTTTTCACGTGTCTAACGTGTCTTCATCGTCGATCTTCATCAACAAAACGAAATAGGAACGACTGACAGTTTTGCACAAAACTCTTATAACATATCTGATTATGGTTACAAAGAATCAAAACCTGGCGTGTTTTCCTTTTGCTGGTATGGATGGGAAAGAGATACGATATCTCTTTCATCCTAAATCTGAATTTCCCTGAGTACAAGTAATCGTGAATTTGATTGGCTGAACAGTACATATTGGCTCAGCCCACACGTTATTCAACCAATCAGCACACTTTTTAAACGAGATACGAATTCGATGAAACTGTAAACAAGATCGGCTCGTTTTCTAGATTTACAGTTTTTCTTTCCCATCCATATGAATTTAAAAAATAATTCGGTATTTCTGTGAAACCGTGATTATTTAGCATTTAAAATAACACTGTGAATAAGACAGTATCTTGTTTTTTAGCCAAGAGTTGTTAGGAAAAAGATCGTTGAGTAGGAGAATGGCAAATTTTCTGAACTTGTCGGCGATTGCGATGTCTGAAGATTTTCTTGTCTGGATGTACTTTTAGTAGATTCATTTTCTCACAGATTAAATAAGTATGGAAATTATATAAATATGGATACAATGTGGATACATCTCTTATATAGAATGCGTATCCACATTTTACAAAAATCGAAGTTTATGCTCTAGAAAAAAATGTGGATACACATCCTATATAGAGATGTAACCCCGCTATATTGTGGTTACGCCATTCTTCACGGTCCATCGACAAGCGATCCATTGAACTTTTATTGCAAGATCACAACGGTGGTGTTCGCTTTGGATATAGGGAATCGTCCTCAATGCGTTTTTGATATACACAGCTGGTGGGGCTAATTTTTCTCTAAAAAGCGCCAAATTGACAATTTCTTGCAGTTTACATACTGAATTATCAGATAAATAATGATCAAGGCTCACAGATAAACACAAACAGACTTACAGTGGTTCAAACCAGCCGTATTGGTTTATTTTGCACTTTTCGGTGCATTTACAGTCGACATTTTCTCTTGTTGCAAAATTATGACAACTTTAACCAAAATCATATTTAGACCGAATATTTCAGAATTATTTGTTGTTCAAAATAGCTAAAATTGGTTTTGCTTTAAGGTGTCCTATGTTTGTAACAAAAGAAAATATGCACCGAAAAGTACATAAAAATACGAAAATAAGCCAATGTACGGCAAGGCTTTGGTGTAAGGCCTCCCATTGACAAGGTAATATCCTTTGGTGCGCCATAAATCCGTTTTCGTGCATCTGCAGCCCTTCATTATTTGGTGTCTTATAATTCAGCATGTAGGCTGTACAAAATGGTCCATTTCATATCATTTTAATAAAAGTGAAAGTTTCGATCGCCCAACAAGCCGAACAGCTTGAGGACGATTCCCTATGTAAAGTGAACACCACCTTTCCTCCCTTAAATGATCACAAATAGGACTAATAAACCCCTCTGATGCAAGTAAACCCCATATCAGTACTTCAAGTACTTTGATGTGTACTGGATAGATTCCCACGTGTCCCTCGATGACATCAAAGAAACTGTTCAACAACGTACTCTCAGAATGAACTCGGTTTGTCTGTGAACACGGCGAAGCACGCTCTTACGCCGTCCGTACATTGGCTGTTATTTTAAACCAACTGTACTGCCATAATCGGCGTGCAGGGCTGCCATGGACAATACAGACCTGCATTGTTGAGGGTGAGGTGATTCCAAAATAATGCTTTTCCACCGTTGCACGAAAGTTTTGATTAGCGTCACCGTAATGAATTTTTACCTACATTTGGGATTTTTCTCATTCTACCAAATAATGCTACATTTTACGAAATTCAGCATGTTCTTAATATAGTATACACAATTTGGGCATTTTTTCAGTCTTTTCTTTTGAATTTGCTTGCATATATAATAAAGATGTTTGGCCAGACAGTACCTGTAATAGATAGAAAGTACTATTGCTGGAGAGCCTTCAGTTCTCACCTAAACAACCATGTTCATAGCTTTGTATTTTACATCTGCTACACTCTCGAACAATTTGACATGAACTTTATTTCTATTGTATTACTCATGCGTATTGTGGGGTGAAATTCGGGGTCAATATATTGATAAATCGAATCCAGATTTCAGGGTCACATAGGAGTATAGATTGTATTTATACATCAGATAATTTACAAGCCAGCCCTGATTTAAGATCATATACATTTCTGATCGTATCACACAACCGGAATCTGGATTCGAATCACCCAACCGTTAAAATTAAACCCTCCCATTTCATAGTTCTACACACGCGACTAGCAGGTATTTATGTTCTGTAACGAAAATAAAAACATCTGCTAGTCGCGTGTGTAGAACTCTGAAATGAGAGGGTTTGATTTTAACTGTTGATGCTTCCGCCTGTGTATTCGGGCGTAGTACTATTGATCATGTTCAATCGTTAACCTCCATAGTAGAAACTTTAAGACCTAAAAAAAGAAATTGTCTACATTCACAGCTTTTATTGACTTTTCGAAAGCATATGACTCAGTCGATCACCACTTGTTAGTGGAAAAGTTGGACAAACTAGGTATTGGGTGTAGAATGTCAAATTTTATTAGAGCCATAAAAAAGGAAGCGTATTGTTGTTGTGTTGTCTGTCTCCTATAGCCCGTAGGACATAGGGTACACCAGGGTGCGGGTGCACCACATGTGCGCATGCGTGTGATGACGTTACTTCCGAGTCCCCAGCTCCAAGATCTCCAACTCCAAGAGCTCCGAACTTCTTTTGCGCGCGATGACGTCACTTCCGGCGATGTCCAGTGATTTATCAAGGGTCAGGGGCCAATGGTCAGAATATGTGGGTGTGATTGGGTGGTTGACAATGCGTAAAGGCGTTACGATAGAGCGTTAAGGCGTTGGGATAAGGCGTTGAGATAGGGCGTGGGTTTAATGCGTAAAGATAAGGCGATCTCACGCAAAAAATAAAACACTGGTATGTTAGGGCGTTAAGGCGTTGAGATAAGGCGTTAAGGCGTTAATATAGGGCGTTAAGACGTTACGATAAGGCGTCAGGGCGTTAAGATAGGGCGTTAAGGCGTTACTGTAAAAGTCTCCACAAAAGTCACAGGGCAAATATACTGGGTTTCTGTTTTCTCTACTACTAAACTGGATAACTTCCCTCGACTTTTTTTCGAAATTGAGAGACTACACTATCTCAACAACAACAACAACAAGAACAACAACAACAACAAGAACAACAACAACAACAACAACAACAACAACAACAACAACAACAACAACAACAACAACAACAACATTCCCTTTTGTATGACTCACCAGGTGTAAAGTCCGTTTTTTCTGTGAAAACATGCACCCACACTTGACTTGATCGGCCTGGAGGAGCTCTTCACACGGATTCCATTCCCGACACAGTACGAGCATAATGGGTTCACCTCGACCCAGAAACGTCCATTCCAATGCACTTTTCTCACCATTCGCTGCCTGTGCATGTGCACCATTGCGCTACTTTTACTCCACACTAGTCCAGTTGGACGCTACTTCACGAGAGCTTCACTTTGATATCTCCCGCAGCCAAATCGGGCCAACATGGGTCCACGTCGACCCCAAAACGTCCATTCTCATGCCCTGTTCCCACAATCCTCTGTCTGCGCATGCGAGCCATAGCCTTACTTCCAATCCACACCCATGCAGTTGGACGCTCCTCCACGAGTGCTTGAAACTGATACCTCACAATATTGGCTCTCCGCGGCCCGAAATCGTCCATTCCAGTGCCTTTTCAGCACTATTGCCTGCCTGCGCATGCGCACTATGACATAACTTCCACTCCATACTCATTCAGTCGGATGGTCCTCCACGAGAGCTTCAAACTGATACCTCACACGACCCAATCAGGCCAATTGTGGTCTACCCAGACCCCAAAATGTCCACATCAGCGCTAGTTGTCCAGTGTGCATGGGCGCGGTAACTTTTCAACAAAACTCAAAACCTGGCCTCGAGACCCCTCACATCGTGTTCCACATGGCGAGACGAAGAAAACAAGAGGCCACACCCTATACCGCAAATGTCCATGCGTGGGTTGCCCATTGCATTTAACATTGAAATCTCTGCAGCCTTCTTTATAGGCAGATAACTTCCTCACGTGACCGGAAATGACCTTTGAACCGGACGTGACCTTTGGCCCGGAAGTGACCTGACCCGGGCGTGGCCCGGAAGTGACGTCACAGTAACGTTATCTCCGCGTGACTCCGCATCACCCTCAAGCTTCACCCTCAAAAATAATAATGAATTTACGCTTGCTATACTACTAATAGCTGACCAGTCTACGACTTGCCCCGCTAATCACTCCCATTGAAAAGGCTTACACATAGAGAAACAAACAGAGCCTTATTGACATGAGTTGCTGGTGGTAAAAGACCTTGCCCGGTGAACTTTTGGCTTCCATTTCGGTACCGACTTATGTATCTATTCATGTGCCTTTCCTGATTTTTCTTATCCCCAGTGACATGGACCTTTGATATGTCGACCTCAATAGATTTCTTATTTGCAATAAGTGTAGTCCTTTGACTCAAATAATAGCACAGACAAAGTGTTCGATAACTTCTGTTAGAGGAATCTTGAGATGGATTGCTTGTTTACTTGAAATACATAAGGACTTGCAAAAAAAGCTCATGCTAAAAATGATGTATGCTAAAAAGCTAATAATATGTCTATTGGAACAACTCAACATTCCCAGGATAGCATAGGCGGGGATTGGCTGGAATTTGATACTCAAAGGACCTTGTATCTTTAGATGGGTAAATGGCCCCAGGTCAGGTGCAATACAGAGTACCAAAATAAAATACTTCCACTACAAGAAATTGTTCAATTGGCATAAAGTACAATGTAATATTGTATACTCAGAAAAATTTCAAGGCACCGCGTCTCATCATTCTCGAGTAACATGGCTGTGAAGTAGTGCATTCGTGCAAAATGGTTGATTCTGAGGTGGAAACAATTCCTATTGTTCTCTGTAAACACATGAAGATAAACGATAACCAGAACCAGATTTGGTCTACGACTACATATTGGAACAGCGAGTATGCTGTATCAACATGTGGTCAAGCTGCTTCTGGTTATCGTTTATCTTCATATGTTTATAAACAGAAATATGAGGTGTTTTTGCCTCAAAATTGACGATTTTGCACGTATATGCACTACTTCACGGCCCTGTTATTCGAGAATGATGAGACTCAGTGCCTTGAAAATTTTCTGAGCATACAATATAATATTGTACTTCATACCAACCGAACAATTTCTTGTATATGCAATATTTTATTTTTTGCTCCTCTACCGCACCTGTTCTGGGGCCATTTACCCATCTAAACATACCAGGTCCTTTAATATTGAGGAAACTGCCATAGATTGACCAGCTATTACACAAACGTTTAGTCCGTCATTCAATATTCAGCCGCCGCCCATTAAAGAATTTCCACGTCCATAATACAAACATCTAATTGTGATAACTGCGTTATCACCAAAAAAAAGAAAAAGAATGAAAGAGAGAAGTGGTAAATAATTTTTAATGATGCCGACAAGACATCGTGATGTTCCAAAAAGATCAAATCCGTATCGCTGATCAGTATTCATAATCTACAAGATTTTAGTTTTACAGTCATTACCGAGAGAATTATGTATCTCAGACAGGCTATGACTGTGCTGTTCATATGAAAACCATGAAGTATATGGGTTCTTACGGGCCCTAGCCCCGGGTTAACCCTACCAGGCCCGGGGAGCCATTATACCCCCCCCCCACCTCCCCGCTACCAAACTTTCAGCTCTATCTCCGGAACAAAAAAAAAAAAAAAAATGAAAGATGAAACTCCGCAACTTCATAGTTTATCATATTGGGGTCATTTTGAGCCTGCTTGCATAACCCAGATGATCGTGGGAAATTCAAGATGACGGCCACGTGGGTACCAGAAAAATTATGTTTTCGTCACTTTTCTTCAAAATTTCTGCTTTTACGCGAGGAAACGTGGGGAAAAACTACTTTATTTCAAATCACAATAATATTTACTAATTTATCATGCAGTTTTTGCGGAGAAATTACATAAATAAAATAATGGAAATTTTTTCTTTCATGAATGACGTTACTGTGACTCCATCAAAACGGCTATCTTGGATTTTTTTAACGTTTCTGGTAGAGCTTAACCCAAGGGTATAGTCTGGCAAATTTCGTCCCGCTAGCTCACTGTGTCAGAAAAATAATTGGTGGTGAAATGACCCCCCCCCCCTAAGGCCTGGACAGGCCAGAGATGGTTAAGCGAAATTAGACATAGATCTTGCAGACTATTCTATTATTTCCGTATCAGCATGCGACATGTATCAACAAGTTTTAGAAAAATGCAAGATGACCGCCAGGACGGCGTCAAAGTGACGTCACTTTAATAAAAAGAAAAAATTTCCTGGACGATTTTTCCGAATTTTTTATCTATCGTCCTTTGCCAAAAAATGCAAGATAAATTAGTAAATAATATTCTGATGAAAAATCCCCCGGAATTTTGAAGAAAAATGATGAAAACATCACTTTCCGGTACCCCACATGGTCGCCATTTTGAATTTGCCCATGATCCTCTGCTCGAAGGGTTACGCAAATAGGCTCAAAATGACCCCAATATGATAACTACAAATTCACGGAGTGTCAACTCTCAATATTTTGTCGTTGCGGAGATAGGGTATACAGTTTGGTAGGGGGCTATAATGGACTCAATGCCTGGTAAGTTTAACCCTATCTGGCCTGGGCTTTTTGGGGGCTAAAATGGCCCCCTCTAATTATTTTTCTTACCCCTTGAGCTAGGGGGCCGAAACTTACAACACTAAACCCTTGGGTCAAACCCTACCAGAAAATGTAAAAAAATCCAAGATGGCCGCTTTGATGACATCACAGTGACGTCATTTTCAAAAACAGCATTTTTGGGTCGATTTTTCGGTCTGATTTTCCGAATTTTATATTTATGCAATTTCTCCGCAAAAACTACATGATAAATTAGTAAATATTAATGTGATATGAAATAAAATAGTTTTTTTTCCATCGCGGGAAAACAGAAATTTTGAAGAAATATGACAAAAACATCACTTTTCTGGTACCCCACGTGGCCGCCATCTTGAATTTAGCCATGATCCAATACTCGGGGGGATATGCGAATAGGCTCAACATGGCCCCAATATGATAAACTATAAAATCAAGGAGTTTCAGATCTCCATGTTTTGTCGTTCCGGAGATAGCGCAGAAAGTTTGGTAGGGAGGGGGAGGGTGCATTTTGGTAGGGTTAAACTTTATGCTAGATCTGGCAAATGCCACAAGGCGAGATATATACGCCATACCAAGGTTTCACTGGAATATTACTGTCCAGTAAGGGATAGTTCATGATGTCGAAATTGTAATCATCTCCCTTGTCATTAATTCGACGAGACAGAACGCCCGCTTAAGTTTTACAGGGATACACGTCTAAATATGATGTGCCGGTAGGGGGATCTGTACTTTTTTCAAATCCATTGAAGACGGATATATATCCTTCACTGCTTCATATATATAGCGGTATATAGCGATTATACACAACGAGAAGATCGCATATGTATCGGTTGCTGAACGAGAAGGATCGGGCTTTGACATGATCGTTCTTTTTAAGCGTTGCATTCATCAGAGAAAAGATACAGTTCAGTCAAAATGTCTGCAAAATTAGTAGCCCTTGGAATACCTATTTGATGTTGCGATAATTGTGCGGCCAATTCCACATAGATAATATTAATGGGGAATTCAAGCAACTCTATAAACAAAGAAACATCCCATGAATGATAACCCTTGCATGTAGTAGAGCTAAAGAATCCTTCAGACTAAATATAGTTTGGAATTAAGTATATATATTCGTGGCTGGTGTGATTATGTTCAATTTCTTAACCAGCACCTGGTAATAGTAATATTTAGAAGTTAAGATAATAGTATTTGGTGCTTTATTTCCTGGAACTATGGCGAATTTACTTTTTGCGAATTCAGGTTCTCAGTACTTGTCTTTGCTCGGGGATGGTGGGTTCTTCTGTCAATACCGCGGATCGTTTCAACGACTTTGCTCTTGGAGTAGGTCCAGCCAATCAGCGAGTACTGTAGGTTCAACTTGTTCTCGCTTTGGACAATCAATAACGTACCGTTTCAGTGCTGTCAGGACTATCTTCTGGTCGTCATCGGCTTCTCTATATTTAGGTCCCTTCCTCAGGAGTGATTTTAGATCTTAATCAAGGTTAGTAGTCACGATATGTATGCATTGTGTATAAAGTTCGACGATTCACAATCTCAATTATAGCTTCCAGACGTGTTCCTTCACAGCATTAGAGCAAACACCTTCACAGTATTAGAGTAATTGAATATTGTGTTGGCTATAGATAAATATACTGATATGAAATGCAAAGGCGTTCTGCGAACTTAAAATAGTTTGGTGCCATTTTGAAATTAAACTGGAGCCAATATGTTCAAATTTATTTTCCGGACATGGATTGCCTTCAATGAAAATAGATTCATATATCCATACAAACTATCTTGACATTGACCTTGAACTACCTTGATGAGTTGTGAATCTGGACAGGGAACAGATATAACAGATAAACACGTTGTTATATAGAAGTGCTGGGTTTCTGTTTTCTCTACTACTAAAATGGATAACTTCGCTCGACTTTTTTCGAAATTGAGAGACTACACTATCTCAACAACAACAACATAAACAACAACAACAACAACAACAACAACAACAACAACAACAACATTCCCTTTTGTATGACTCACCAGGTGTAAAGTCCGTTTTTTCTGTGAAAACATGCACCCACACTTGACTTGATCGGCCTGGAGGAGCTCTTCACACGGATTCCATTCCCGACACAGTACGAGCACAATGGCTTCACCTCGATCCAGAAACGTCCATTCCAATGCACTTTTCCCACCATTCGCTGCCTGTGCATGTGCAGCATTGCGCTACTTTTACTCCACACCAGCCCAGTTGGACGCTACTTCACGAGAGCTTCACTTTGATATCTCCCGCAGCCAAATCGGGCTAACATGGGGCCATGTCGACCCCAAAACGTCCATTCTCATGCCCTGTTCCCACAATTCTCTGTCTGCGCATGCGCGCCATAGCCTTACTTCCAATCCACACCCATGCAGTTGGACGCTTCTCAACGAGTGCTTCAAACTGATACCTCACACGGCCCAATCAGCCCAATATTGGCTCGAAAACGTCCATTCCAGTGCCTTTTCCCCACTATTGCCTGCCTGCGCATGCCACTATGACATAAATTCCACTCCATACTCATTCAGCCGGATGGTCCTCCACGAGAGCTTCAAACTGATACCTCACACGACCCAATCAGACCAATTGTGGTCTACCCAGACCCCCAAATGTCCACATCCGCGCTACTTGCCCAGTGTGCATGGGCGCGGTAACTTTTCAACAAAACTCAAAACCTGGCAGAGAGACCCCTCAGATCGTGTTCTACATCGCGAGACGAAGAAAACAAGAGGCCACATCCTATACCGCAAATGTCCATGCGTGTGCTGCCCATTGCGTTTAACATTGAAATCTCTGCAGCCTTCTTTATGGGCAGATAACTTCCTCACGTGACCGGAAGTGACCTTTGACCCGGACGTGACCTTTGGCCCGGAAGTGATCTGACCCAGGCGTGGCCCGGAAGTGACGTCACAGTATCGTTATCTCAGCGTGACTCCGCATCACCCTCAAGATTCACCCTCAAAAATAATAATGAATTTACGCTTGCTATACTACTAATAGCTGACCAGCCTACGACTTGCCCCGCTAATCACTTCCATTGAAAAGGCTTACACATAGAGAAACAAACAGAGCCTTATTGACATGAGTTGCTAGTGGTAAAAGACCTTGCCCGGTAGTAGTAGGGATAGCGTATATTGGGTAACATTTCACCCGGATGTAACTATGACGTCACAACTTCCGATGGTGGCGCCATCTGTATACTTTGGGTGCAAGGGGGGCAACTCGATCTGCCAGAGTTTGGCCGCCATCTTGAATTTTTGAGGCGGTGTGCGCTTGGCGGCCATCTTGAATGTTGTGGAAAAGGGGATGTATTCCTCCGCGGTGATGCGGTCCTGGCGGTGATGCGGTCGCGGGAAAAAGCTTCCGCGGAGAAAAAGTAGTCCCTAGATAAAATGGTCCGATTGGGTCGAGTGAGGTATCAAAGTGAAGCATTCGTGAAGGGGCATCAGATGGGCTGGGTGTGGGGTTGAACTATCGGCATTCTGCGCATGCGCGGTGGCCGAAGGGTATGAACATAGCCGTGTTGGAGCTAGGGGAGTCCCTAATGGTCCAATGGAGTCGAGTGAGGTATCAAAGTGAAGCATTCGTGAAGGGGCATCTGATGGGCAGGGTGTGGGGTTGAACTATCGGCATTCTGCGCATGCGCGGTGGCCCAAGGGTATGAAAATAGACGTGTTGGAGGTAGGGGTGCTACTAATGGTCCAATGGGGTCGAGTGAGGTATCAAAGTGAAGCATTCGTGAAGGGGCATCTGATGGGCTGGGTGTGGGGTTGAACTATCTGCATTCTGCGCATGCGCGGTGGCCCAAGGGTATGGAAATAGACGTTTTGGGAGCTAGGGGAGCCCCTACTGGGCCGATGGAGTTGTATGAGGTATCAAAGTGAAGCCTATGTGAAGGGGCATCCAGTCATGGGTGGGTGCATGTAAAAATTTTCCTGAAAAAAAAAACGGAACACGGACTTTATCGAAAAATTCGGGAAAATGTCTATATGGGGTATGGGGGGTATGTAGGTCGCCGGGCTTAACGGGGCTTGCCTATCAATAGAGTTATCTCCCCCTAGTTCCAGGGTGGGTGTATGTAAAATTTTTCCTGAAAAAATACGGAACACGGACTTTATCCTAAATTACGGGAAATGCCTATATGGGGTATGGGGGGTATAGGACCATCCTGGGAAATCTACTTCTCGACATTTGCGATATAGGTTGTGGGGTCTCGTTTTCTTAGTCTCGTCATTTAGAACATGATAGGAAGTGTCACGGCACGAATCGGTGAAATTTTTGAAAAAAGTCACCGAGACCCATATAGACCCATATAGTCCCATACTGGGGGTATAGGACCGATGTTTGTCCCACTGGGAAACCTACTTCTATACATTTGCGGTAGGGTTGTTTGGATTTGTTTTTCACGTCTCGTCATTTAGAACATGATAGGAAGTGTCCCGGCACGAAACGGTGAAATTTTTTAAAAAAGTCACCGAGGCCTAGGTAGGCCCATAGGCCTATACTGCATGGCTATGGGTGTATAGGTCCATACGGGGTGGACATGTTGGAGTCTAGGTGAGTCCCTGGTGGTCCAATGGGGTCATATGAGGTCTTATTTTGAAGCTCTCCTGCAGGAGCACTTGACTACACTAATGGTTCGTACGTTGTCAAAACTCTGCGCATGCGCAGCCTGGCCGTAGTATAGGAAGCAGACATTTTTGGGGGTGTGTGTGTGGGTGTGTTTGGGTTAGAGATGGGCTATTCACGGTTCGAATGGGTCGTGTGAGTTATCCATGTGAAGCCTAAGTGAGGGAGTCTCTGATGGCGTGGATGTGGGGTTGACATAGGGTCATTCTGCGCATGCGCGGTAGCCCAAGTGTATGGACATAGACGTTTTTGGGGTCTAGGCGAGCCCTATTGACCGTTGACCTCAGAAATTTGCATATGACGTCACTTCCGGTTGGGGTGAATGAGACGTGACCTTTGGACATGTCCAAACTTGTCTGTGTTTGTCATGTACTGGGGTTGCGCAAGTGTGTGTGTGTGACGTCACTTCCGGTTGGGGTGAATTCACCCGGATGTAAAAAATGACGTCACTTCCGGTTGGGGTGAATGCTCAAACACACTACCTCCAACTTTCCCGGCCCAGCCCGGCGGGCCCCAGCCCCCCAGCGCGAGCGCGCGCGCGCGGGTTCTCCGGCCGCAGCGCGCGCGCGCGCGTCATCACCGGCAGTGCGCGTCATCACCGGTAGTGCGCGCGCGCGGGACAAAAGGTCACATCCAGGTCAAACGGTCCAATGTCCAATGAGACAATGTTGCGGCATCGATATAGTCAGAGCTTGAGCACAAAAAGGGGATTCTAGATGAACCTGGGAAAGATGGGCAGTTCCATTTGGACCAATCAGCGGTCGAGAAAAAGAACCAATCAGCGGTCGAACAATCAGGCAATCGAATTGGGGTACTCACGGTGTGCTTTCACTGACGTCCGCGCCTACATCTGGGTTCTTGTACACCCGGGAAATGTTTTCTGGACATGGATGGGTTACCTTTGGCTCCATTCTAGGCCACTGATTGGCTAATACGGTGTTCAAAACCAGTTTCATGCATTATGTTCATATAACTTATAGTCATGAACTTAATCTATACGTGTTGGACGAGTCTCTTCACTCACCGTATACACGCACCTCAATGAAATGCCCGCTCCAAACCTAGACCAAAACACGTACTTGGTCTGTGGGCTGATTTCATTGGCTCTCTATTTTACGATAGTGCTCTTGCATTCTAACATTGATGGGTTACATTTTGGCCCCATCCTACACCACTGATTTCAGTTTGACTGAATCTCCACATTGGGCATTTATGCATTATGAATAAAACATACAACACAGGGTTTTTTTTTTGGTGAGATCTCATTTTGTTTTTTATTCAGTAACAACAACAACGTGAGAACAGCCACGTGAAAACTGAAGCCCAGAACAAGGGGGCTTGTACATTGAAAGAACTGAAGCCCAGAACAGGGGGCTTGTAAACTGAAGCCCAGAACAGGGGGCTTGTAAACTTAAGCCCAGAACAGCGGGCGTGTGTACATTGAAAGAACTTAAGCCCAGAACGGGGCTTGTACATTGAAATGATGGGCGGCCCAGTCATATACGAGTACATCGCGGTCCTCGGCCTTGGGGTACTCGTCAAACATCTGTACGATGGTAGATAAGGGTCTTCCCCGGCATCGATGGTACAGGTAAAACAAGCAATATTGTCCGCACACGCTACTGGTCAGGCTTTGCAACGTTTGACTGTTCCAACACCACGTCTCTGTGCCTTGATCCATGAAGTCTGTTAAATGGGGATGGAGGGGTGGCAGGCCGTACGGGTCAAAGTATTCGCCCTGCTGTTCTGTCAAGTACACGGCCACCCAATGTTCACCGGGTCGATCCATCGGGTCCGTGTTGAGAACGTAAGCAGCAGGATACATACGGTCTAATGGGAACACATCTCGGGCGAACACCCATTGAAAGACCATACGTGTCTCTAGGTCATTCTTCAGCACGGTGGTTATCTGCTCTGTATCCATGTTAGGTGGAGAAGTCACACAGGACGTTGCGCGCCTTGTCCACTTGAATGATGTTGTCAAACTCGGCGTAGCAGATCACATTGACAGTGGTCGCCAGGGCTCGTGCAAAGTGGATTTCCACCCGTAAATTGTCTTGCTTGGCCAGGGCCAGCTGATGGTCGTTCTCTAAGGTGGGGGTCAGATCGAAACAGAACAACGTGTATCCGTTCGCGTAGTGCTCCCGACTGATGAAATTCCCTTCGTCCTGGTTGATTTGACCGGTGGCTGTAAACAGGCTCTGATAGGCTCGAATGAAATTCCTGCGCCCAAAGTTCGGTGTTAAGGCCGTGGCTGGCACCTGTTGTCCATCCACATGCAGGGCCACAAAATTGATGCCGAAATGTTGAAAGTCAAACGGATTCTCTGGGTAGGCTCCGCTGAAACTGGTATTTTCCACACAGGCCAGGATCAATCGCTTGGGTAGTTCCCCCAGGAACAGGTTTTCTTTGTTGGCGCCCATATTTCCAGCAGGCACAGAGAACACTTTGGTTTGTATACGTCGGATAGGGTACTGGGCCGGTTTTATTTCCAAGGCTTTCATGTGTCCCAATTGAACGGCTGGATTCGGTTTCACTTTTCGGACATACAGCACTGCCTCTTGGATGGCAATCTTATAGTCCGCTGCATGCCCCTCTACGTTAGTGGCCATCAAGGCGAAGGTCGGAGGCGCCCGTATCAGTCTTGCATGAACATGTCTGTGTGCAGTCGACCCATCATATCCACCGAGGCACTGTTCGCAGTGAAAGCCTTCCGTTTGTTATATCCCACATTGTCCACCGTGTCCATGTGCTCGGTTGTGTCCTGGTAGAATAAACCGGCTGTCAGCTGAGACTTTTTAGCCTCTCGGCCATACGACAACAATGTCTCGATGTAGGCTCGATAGGGGTACGTGTTGGTGGAGTCACTGATGAGTTTGTCGCTGAGAAAAATATCCACCTGTTGAAACATCGAGTGCAGCCAGAGATTCGTCGGGCCCACCGTTGCAGCTTGGACGATTCTGGTGCCATCCCCACTGACCACCTTGGCTTTCACATACAAGTATGTATGGGCTAAATCCACATAGGCCGTATCCGCATTACTGATGGTGAACTCGATGGGCCCTGTTTCGTTGATGCTGGAGAGCGGGAGATGCTCCACCCATAATCCTTGTTCGGCACTGGTCTGTGTGGGCGGCACGGTCCACAAATCAAATTCACTGTTGGTGGAGGGGCAGGACTCGGCGTGGATCAAGGACATGTTTAAGAAAAGATATCCTGGGTCTTCGATGTGCGTCGTCGCTGGGTCTTCGATGTGCGTCGTCGCTGGGTCGGTCGTCGACTGGTGCGTGGTCTCGGTGGGGCAGCTCTTTTATTCCCTACGGTGCGTTGTGCTTTGGCCACCAAGGCGCCTCCCGCTTCTTTGGCCCGCCGTTTCAAGGCTTCTTTGGGTGCCGTACCCCCAAGACATCACCGGCCACTTGCAGTCCACTGCGTACCGCTTGTTTGCCCATTGCTTTCACCCCACGCGTCACCAAGGGCAGGAACTTTTTGACGATGCTGCCGAGTATGCTTCCTAGCCCATGTCCTCGTTGCATGCGTGCACCGCTAAAGACCGGAAAGCCACCCCCGGCCTGTTGGGCATAATAGTCCATATAGCTGCGTGCATCGCACTCGTAAGGTACTTTCATTATGCAAAGTGGGGCGCACGTGCTTGTCGAAAATGAAGTGTCAGCACCACTTTCCCGCGTTCGAATTACAAGCGTCTAGTCCGTCATTCATAATCCAGCCGTCGTCCATTAGAGAATATCCGCGTCCATAATCCAAAGACCTATTCCATTTTCCACATAACAGTATTAGCACCAAATTCAAAAAGACAATCATAGTATACATAAACATAGGCTTGTTTCCTGCAAGAGAGAAGCGGTCAACAGTTTTCAATGATGCCGGCAAGACATCATGATTTTCCAGAAATATCAAATCCGTATCGCTGATCAGTATTCTTAATCCATAATATTCGATATAGAGTCGTCATCTAAAAAAAAGATGTATCTCAGTCACGCTTTGATTGTGACTGTTGATATGAGTACCATGAGGATCTTGAAGCACATGGGTTCATACGGCCCCTAACCCCGGGTTAAGCGGAATTAGACACAAGTTACGAAACGTAGCGCCATAGATCTTGCACGCTACGTTCGTATTTTGCTATCAGCATGCGATATGTATCGCCAAATTTGAGAAACTTTGAGTGGAGGCGCTTGGTGGAATAGCCCTGTTTTATAAGTTTCTGCAACAATGTTTTGTGACGTTGATTAAAATCATCACATTTAACACAGGATCTATCACCGGTCGTCCCGTGTCATCTCTTATATCCACCGTGATCGTGTTGATGTCGGTTTGTCGTACGGGCAAGTAGAGCATGTGAGTGAAACTGTGGGTGATTTGATCTCCATACGTCTTTTTAATGGGGACCACCCGTAACAGAGGTGTGTTGATATCGCCCACGATGTGGTTGTCCACCACGTCCGAGTAGACGTAGAGTCCGTACATACCCGACTTCATATCCATCGGGATCTCGCCTTGGTGGGCGGTGGGCCCAGCGAACGTCGTTAGATCGAAACCCAGCATTTGCTGTAGGATAGGACTCAGTATGACACTCGCCTTGCCGGTGACGATAAGCTGTGCCTTGTCGTTGTGTGCGTTGTAATCGAAGTCCACGTGATTCTTGAAGGGAAAGGATTTGATGGGTTTTGAACTATTCGTGACCTCCCGTAGAGCCTTATAATGCAACAGTCTTGACAGCCCACCCATGAACTCCTTGGGGGTATCGTATTGGCCTTCGGGCAGGATGAGTCGGGTGTTTTTGCCTTCGTAGATCACCTCGTACCACCCTTCATTGGCTCGCACGTTGTACCACGAGTAAGGGTATTGGATATCCACGAGGCCACATTCCCAGCGCCCAGGTAAATGCAACGGTTGCGGTACCTGGGTGACGTACTTGGCCACGGTGTTGTCAGGAAACACATGCAGCGAACTGTTACTAGGTAGGGTGAGGTAAAACATGGCGACTGAGCTGTCCTGCTGCTGCTGTTGGTTTTAATAGGTGTTCCAGGCCTTGGGCGGTTGTGTCCGGCGTCGTGTTCGCCGCGTTGACTTGCTACGTGTCACGGCGCTGGAGATGTGGGGTGTCCTGATCGAGGGTGGTTTTTTAAAGGTCTGAAAAGAAGGTGCCCGTTGTGGTGGTGGTGGTGGAGTTTTGGGGGGGTGACTCCGGTTCCCAGTCGGCTTCCCAAGAAGGTAGTGGGCCACTCGGCGATTGCTGGGTTCGCTGCATAAAGGCCCAGCGGTGGGGGTTCCCCACCAATTCCTGTGGTACATGCATGTCTTTCAAACCTTGAGCGAAGACCTCCCATCCTCGAGGATCGGTGTGCGACCTGCGTTGACGCATCAGATCATTCACTAAATCCGTCATGTGGGTCCCCGGGAACACCTGATTCTGTACCAGGAGTTCGCCTTTATCATTCCAAGTCATGTTAGGATTCTGTTTCATCCGTTGTAATACCAGGCCAGCTTGTTTCTTGAACGATGCAGGTACACTCTTCAGCACTTCGTCTTCCACCCACTGTGGGGCTGTGGGTGGTACCCCTGGTAATGGCGGCTGTTGGAGCGGTGCTGAGGTCGGCGGTGTGTCACGTGGTGGTGGTGGTGGTGGTGGGGTAGAGAGGGTTTTGTATTGGTCCATGAACGTCATGTACCGTTGAAGCGTCTCATTGTACCGTTGTACTTTCTCACTGTCGCTTAACCCCGGTCTCTGTAAGATCTGTTGCATCTCTCCATCGAGGGTGTTTATGGTCTTGACCGTAGGTGGGACAGGGTAGGGTGATTGGAGGTTTTGAAGGAATCGTGGTTCGACGAGCACCATTTTTTTCGTGTGGTTCATTGTCGGCCGAAGAGTCCACCCAATACTGGACCCAACACGGAAGCGGCCAACGGTGCTAAGATGGCCCCGAGAAAGCCGCCTTTCTGTAACATCTTTTTCTTTTGTGTTTGAGGGACCCGCTTCTGGACTAAGGTTCGGAGACCTGTCTTATGCTTGGCCAACTTGGTCTTCTGAGCCGGAGTCAGTGGTACGTTGCCTTTTAACAGGTTGTACCCGATCTCGCACAGACAGCGTACAAGGTCAGGGTCCGCACCGCGTCCAATGGTTCGGACTAACTCGGGTGGGGCCGTCTTCATTACACGGAGCGTGGGAGCGTGGGAGCGTGCTTCCGTACTCGCGCAGACATCATGTACAACTAATGCTAGAACCCACAACTCTGCCCTTTTTATCCATCTCAGAGAACAGAGACAAAGTCAACCCTGCTGTGGTATTCATTCTTTTCATTATCCCCATCATCAAACACACAGACCCCAGCTGGGGGAGCCATTGTGGGTGTGTTTACATTATTTTTGCATGTACACGTGGTGGGCCTCTCCGGGAAGGATGCCGGTCCGTAGTCGAAGGTGCTCGGGGGTGGCTTGCTTGAGGTCGAAGAGCATATACCCGTGCTGAGGGGTTGTGGCATCTTTAAAGGCTTCCAACGCAAACGGTGTGCAGCCGGGATACATCTGTCTCGCCAGGTGCAGCAGTTGAGTGGTATCTCTTGGGTTTTTGAAGACCACCAGGTAGTGGGCATTTAAGCTGATGTTCCGATGTTCTTTGTTTTTACTGAACAGATTCTGCACAATGTAGATGATGCTGAGCCGTCGATGATGGCTGCCTTTGGTAAAGAGTTAGGTGACCCGACTGTCCGTCTCCGCCATGAGATCATCCAGAACCACCAAGGTGTCGGGTTCCAAATCGGCCAGGTTGGGTAGGCCTTCCACGAACGTGATATGGGGCATTGCTGCAGACGCTGCCTGCCATTCTCCGTAACACCACACGACTCGGGCAATAGGTGGGGTGATCATGCTGTCGGCGTGTTGAAGGAGCTTCCGGACGAAGTGCGCTTTGCCGGAACCCGTCGGTCCTGCGATGACGCAAGTGAAGGGATGCTGCCACCGAGGGTCCATGGTTGGGGGTGTATTCGTTGTCGTGGTAACCCGCTCTTGTAAATTTGGTACGAGTGAACTGGAGTGGTGGGTACAACGTCGGTCGTCGTTGTCTGTTCACTGTCAGGGATGGTGCTGGGGGTGGGTACAACGTCGGTGGTCGTTGTCTGTTCACTGGGAGGGATGAAATCTGGTGGGTCTTCAGACGTAGTGGGTGTTCTTGGTGTAGGTGTAGAGCTTGGTGTGGAGCTCGACGTGGCTTGTACACGGGGTGTGGTGGTGGTGACTGGGCTCGATACGGGGTTGACTGGTGCTCTCTGTAAACGGTTTCACAGATGGCTGGTGTTCTCAATTGGTTAAGTAACGTGCTGACATAGGCTACGTCGTAAAACACACCTCCGTACAGCACACTCAGCAGGGTTAGCACTATCACCACAAAGCCCACTTGCGCTTTGCGCGTTTTGGGAGACGCTGTGTTCAGAGGCAGCTGCTGTTTGTCCATAGCACTGTGGTCGGACGTGGAATGAAGGATGACGGCAGTGGTGTCTGGCTTTATAGTCGTTTCACCTGGTTGGCAGCGACCCAGGAATTGAAGGAACTGGGCCAGCCTTGCCATTTGACGAAATGAAACAGTTTGCCACGTCGACGTTCCGTTTTCAAAATCTGCTCCACCGTGTAGTAGTCTTGCTGTGTTTTTACGACAGGCTGTAATTCCGTCTCGTAAAACGTCCCTAGCAACGGTTCCCCTTGAAGATCTTCCAGTTCATAGACTCGCTGCTGTCGGGGTAGGCGCCGTTTAATCAGGAAGTGCTCATCGCTCCAGTTGGGCAAGTAACTTTTCTCGAACTTGCCCTTGACTTTACTGATCCGTACAGGGTCCCCGACCTTGTACACCGCCTTCGGCGTTCGCTGCGATGGCCTGGGGTACAAGACACGGCGGACTTGGGCTTCATTGCGTTGGGTCACGGTAATGGGGGCTCTTTCTATACTCCGATGATAGGCTCGATTATAACTCCTCACAAGATTCGGGAGAACATCGATGTACCGCCTTGTATTCTTATAGGTGAAATATTTATACATGCGGCCTTTGAATGTCCTGTTGAACCTTTCCACCACGGAAGCCTTGGTCTCGTTGTACGTATGGAAGAAAACACCTTCTGGGCTTTCAGAAACTGTTGGAACGGTCTGTTGAGGAATTCCGTGCCTTCGTCGGTTTGCAAATACAAAGGTTTGCGCCCGGTCTTGAAGATGTCTTTGAACGCCGCTATGAGATTCGCCCCCGTTTTCGTCCGGATGGGTACCACCCACGCATACTTGGATAGGATATCGATGCACGTCAAGATATACCGATTCCCATCGTTGTGTTTGGCAAAGGCGCTCATATCCACCAAATCCGCTTGCCACTGGGCATCTATTCCTCCCACGATGACCCGGTTCCGTAGAAAATGGCGACGGGCAGCTCGATGTAAGGTATAGGTGTCTTGTTTTCTTAACCAATCTCGGACTTGGGCACGTTGTATTCCCTGGGGTTTGGCCGCTCGATAGAGAGCCGACAATGCACTATAGGCCGCCGGACTGTCGGGACTGTAGTATAAGTTATCCAACACCTTCTCCCAGCGCTTCATGGTGACAAATGATGATGGACCCTGGCTCTATCGTTTATTTATAACGGGTATATCTTGGGCCGGAGTTTCTTTCTGATTTTCTTCGTGGGCTTCCACAGTGTCCATGGTAAATGACCAGTCCAACTCGTCTGATGACCGCTTGATAAGCATTTGATCCACATCTACTACGGCATCTTCCAATGCAGACCATAGATCAGGGTGAAGGGTAAAATGCACTGTACCTCCATCTAGCCGAGCCAATTGAGCAAAGAAAGGGCCGCGTCGGATGTACACATCGTGACACAAGTGGATGAGCTCGCCGTCCAGTTCACCAGACAAAACCCGTTTGAATTTGGTCCAGCCCTCCCGGGACAGACGAATGTGAGCCGGGCACGGTTGTGTAGGGTCCGCATAACAGATGTCTCCCACCTCCTCCATGATATCGACCTTATCCGCATACACGTGCCGGAAAACCTCGGGGGTTAAGCTGAGATACGCCAGTATTATATGCTCCGTCATGGTCAGTACGTGAATGGTACCAGATTTGACTCTCTCTCGTATTTATAGGGAGAACCCCGTGAGATCAAAGGATCAGGTGGTCATGTCACTGGGCTGACTGAGTCTAGGCGGGTAAGCAATGGCATCGTCGTCGGGTTCATGGCTAGACAGTTGTTCATTGGGTTCTGCCGCTGCTTCTCTCAGGGCACGAGCCCACTCCAACTCGTCTGATGACCGCTCGTCCGGTGTAAACAGCTGGTCCACGATAGGCACCACTTTCTCGAAGGCTGTCCACAGATCGGGGTCTAGGGTGAAGCTTCGCGTAGGGTCTTGGTAGCGGCCCAGGCGTGGGAAGAAAGGTCCACGGTATACGTAGATGGCATTGTCTATGTGGATGAGGTGTCCATCGAGCTCGCCGCTCAACACCCGTTTAAATTTGGTCCAGCCGTCACGGTGTAGCGTAACCGTATTCGATACGGTCTCAGCGGGCGACCAGCAAACATCTCCACGGTCTTCCACGAGGGTGACTTTATCTTCATAGACGTGTAACCCCACCCGGGGTGTAAGGGGCAGGATGGCTCGTAGGACGGGTGACATGCTTGATCCAATGACGATCGTTGAATGACACACACTCTGTCTCACCCTCGTATTTATAGTCCCACTGTCAATACCACAGCGCCAGGGTCAATAGGGCACAGACTAGTGTGAGGCCAACCAGCCGTCGCTGGTTCCGGCGTGAGCGCTCGTGGTCCATAGCCCGAGCATCAAGGATGGCTGTCATAGTCCAGTAGTGGTGAGTGATGGCACACCTCTCCATCGAGTGCACTCTGTCGAGGACCGCTTCTGGGAACTCGTTGAGGATCTGGCGTCGCCCCTCGTTGTCGTCGCCATCTGCAAACATGGACCGGACCACTGCTCGGTAACCCGTGAGTGAATTCACCACGGTGGCATGCTGTAAAATGCGAGTCGCATAGGGCTGGATCTCCGCCATGGCTCTGCAACCGTAGAAATGAAGGTGTGGGATCCAGAGGGACGTGTTTTATAGACCAGGTCACACATGCGCGCCTAGACGTCGGGTGTAGTCCGTGATACGTACTATTCTGATGGGTTATGTGGCTCCTATAGAGATAGTACCTTATCGACAATGGGGACTACTTGTTCCAAAGCCGTCCATAGATCCGGGTCCAGGGTAAAACCAACGTCGTTCAAACAGAGGAGTCGAGCGGAAAAGGGACCGCAGAAAATGTAGACGTCGTCACACAGGTGAATGCTATCACCGTGCAGGTCACCCAACAACACCCGTTTCAAGGTAGTCCATCCTTCCGGTGACAAAGAGACGTGCGCTTTGGGTTCAGTCGTACACCAACACCTAAGTCCGCTATCGATGAGGTCCACTCGTTTGGGGTACAACAATAGGGTGCAGCCAGGTGTAAGCCTCCGGGTAGCCACAGTCCCTTCTTTCACCGCGGGGTGTAGTAAGTCATCCACCTCGGGGAGTACATCTTTCAGTGCCATCCATAAGGGTGGACAGAGTGTGATATAGGGACCTCCACTCTGTTCCAACCGGGGAAAAAGGGAATCCTCTCCAGCAGTGCGTATGTGCACACCGACTTCCACGTGCATGAAATCTCTTTCGGGGTCTTTTCCCTGTAACAATCGTGTCAATAGAGTCCAGCCTGATAGCGATAACAAAATCTTCACCTTCTGCGGTGCGTCTTGGACCAGCTCCAGGTGATCGTCATAGACGATCAGGGTGACGTCGGACGTCAGTTGGAATAACGCAAGCTCTGTTCCGCTCGCTGCCATGGTGGGGAATGAAAAGCGAACGGTGAGAGAGGTGGCTTTATAGTGTACCTGTTGGGCAGGGTTTTATACACCGTGCGTGGCACTTGTTATACTCGCTTGCGCCATAAGGTCAATGCTAAATTCGACCTTATTTCACCCGGATGTAAAAATGACGTCACTTCGGGTTGGGTTGAATGAGGCGTGACCTTTGGACATGTCTAGAATTGTCTGTGTGTGTGTGATGTACTGGGTTTTTTTCCCCACAATGGAGTTCACCTTCGGGTGTTTCCGGTCAACGTAGCCGCCATTTTCCCACAATGGCGGTCACCTTCGGGTCTTTCCGGTCAACATATCCGCCATTTTCGGACAACCCGCGCGCGCGCACTGCCGGTGATGACGCGCGCGCGCGCTGCGGCCGGGCGCGCTGCGGCCGGGGCGGGGGCGGGCCCGCCGGGCCGGGCCGGGCCGGGCCGGGCCGGGCCGGGCCGGGCCGGGAAAGTTGGAGGTAGTGTGTTTGAACATTCACCCCAACCGGAAGTGACGTCATTTTTTACATCCGGGTGAATTCACCCCAACCGGAAGTGACGTCACATACACACTTGCGCAACCCCAGTACATGACAAACACAGACAAGTCTGGACATGTCCAAAGGTCACTCCTCATTCACCCCAACCGGAAGTGACGTCATATGCAAATTTCTGAGGTCAAAGACGTCTATGTCCATACCCTTGGGCTACCGCGCATGCGCCGAATGACCCTATGTCAACGCCACATCCACGCCATCAGAGACTCCCTCACCTAGGCTTCACATGGATACCTCACACGACCCATTCGAACCGTGAATAGCCCATCTCTAACCCAAACACACCCACACACACACACCCAAAAATGTCTGCTTTCTATACTACGGCCAGGCTGCGCATGCGCAGAATTTTGACAACGTACGAACCATTAGTGTAGTCAAGTGCTCCTGCAGGAGAGCTTCAAAATAAGACCTCATATGACCCCATTGGACCACCAGGGACTCACCTAGACTCCAACATGTCCACCCCGTATGGACCTATACACCCATAGCCATGCAGTATAGGCCTATGGGCCTACCTAGGCCTCGGTGACTTTTTTCAAAAATTTCACCGTTTCGTGCCGGGACACTTCCTATCATGTTCTAAATGACGAGACGTGAAAAACAAATCCAAACAACCCCACCGCAAATGTCTAGAAGTAGGTTTTCCAGGGGGACAAACATTGGTCCTATACCCCCAGTATGGGACTATATGGGGCTATATCGTACTTTTTCAAAAATTTCACCGATTCGCTCCGGGACACTTCCTATCATGTTTGTCTTGACGAGACTAAGAAAACGAGACCCCACAACCTATACCGCAAATGTCGAGAAGTAGGTTTCCCAGGATGGTCCTATACCCCCATACCCCATATAGGCATTTTCCCGTAATTTAGAATAAAGTCCGTGTTCCGTATTTTTTCAGGAAAATTTTTACATACACCCACCCTGGAACTAGGGGGAGATAACTCTATTGATAGGCAAGCCCCGTTAAGCCCGGCGACCTACATACCCCCCATACCCCATATAGGCATTTTCCCGAATTTTTCGATAAAGTCCGTGTTCCGTTTTTTTTTTCAGGAAAATTTTTACATGCACCCACCCATGACTGGATGCCCCTTCACATAGGCTTCACTTTGATACCTCATACAACTCCATCGGCCCATTAGGGGCTCCCCTAGCTCCCAAAACGTCTATTTCCATACCCTTGGGCCACCGCGCATGCGCAGAATGCAGATAGTTCAACCCCACACCCAGCCCATCAGATGCCCCTTCACGAATGCTTCACTTTGATACCTCACTCGACCCCATTGGACCATTAGTAGCACCCCTACCTCCAACACGTCTATTTTCATACCCTTGGGCCACCGCGCATGCGCAGAATGCCGATAGTTCAACCCCACACCCTGCCCATCAGATGCCCCTTCACGAATGCTTCACTTTGATACCTCACTCGACTCCATTGGACCATTAGGGACTCCCCTAGCTCCAACACGGCTATGTTCATACCCTTCGGCCACCGCGCATGCGCAGAATGCCGATAGTTCAACCCCACACCCAGCCCATCTGATGCCCCTTCACGAATGCTTCACTTTGATACCTCACTCGACCCAATCGGACCATTTTATCTAGGGACTACTTTTTCTCCGCGGAAGCTTTTTCCCGCGACCGCATCACCGCCAGGACCGCATCACCGCGGAGGAATACATTCCCTTTTCCACAACATTCAAGATGGCCGCCAAGCGCACACCGCCTCAAAAATTCAAGATGGCGGCCAAACTCTGGCAGATCGAGTTGCCCCCCTTGCACCCAAAGTGTACAGATGGCGCCACCATCGGAAGTTGTAACGACATAGTTACATCCGGGTGAAATGTTACCCAATATACGCTATCCCTACTACTCCCGGTGAACTTTTGGCTTCCATTTCGGTACCGACTTATGTATCCATTCATGTGCCTTTCCTGATTTTTTTTATCCTCAGTGACATGGACCTTTGATATGTCGACCTCAATAGATTTCTTGTTTGCAATAAGCGTGAGGTATTCATGAAGTGTAGTCACAATCCACATCCTTTGACTCAAATAATAGCACAGACAAAGTTTTCGATAATTTCTGTTAGAGGAATCTTGAGATGGATTGCTTGTTTAGTTGAAATACATAACGACCTGCTAAAAAGCTCATGCTAAAAATGCTGTATGCTAAAAAGACAATAATATGTCTATTGGAACAACTCAACATTCCCAGGATAACATAGGCGGGGATTGGCTGGAATTTAATACTCAAATTTAATATTGGGGAAACTGCCATAGATTGACTAGCTATTACACAAACGTTTAGTCCGTCATTCAATATTCAGCCGTCGTCCATTAAAGAATTTCCACGTCCATAATACAAGCATCTAATTGTGATAACTGCGTTATCACCAAAAAAAAAACGAAAAAAACCCAACCCCATAATATTCATAAACGTGGGCTAGTTTACTGAAAGAGAGAAGTAGTAAATAGTGTTTAATGATGCCGACAAGACATCGTGATGTTCCAAAAAGTTCAAATCCGTATCGCTGATCAGTATTCATAATCTACAAGATTTTAGTCTTAAAGTCATTACCGAGAGAATTATGTATCTCAGACAGGTTATGACTGTGCTGTTCATATGAAAACCATGAAGTACATGGGTTCTTACAGGCCCTAGCCCCGGGTTAACCCTACCAAGCCCGGGGAGCCATTATGCCCCCCCCCCGCTACCAAACTTTCAGCTCTATCTCCAGAAAAAAAATGAAAGGTGAAACTCCGTAACTTCATAGTTTATCATATTGGGGTCATTTCGAGCCTGCTTGCATAACCCACTCACCGTGCAGATCGTGGGAAATTCAAGATGACGGCCACGTGGATACCAGAAAAATGATGTTTTCGTCATTTTTCTTCAAAATTTTTGCTTTAACGCGAGGAAGAGTGGGCAAAAACTACTTTCTTTCAAATTACAATGATAGAAATTACATAAATAAAATATTGGAAAATTTTCTTTTTTAAATGACGTCACTGTGACTTCATCAAAACGGCTATCTTGGGTATTTTTTATATTTCTGGTAGAGCTTAACCCAAGGGTATAGTCTGGTAAATTTCGTCCCGCTAGCTCAATGTGTAAGAAAAATAATTGGAGGTGAAATGTCCCCCCCCCCCCAGGCCTGGAAAGGCCAGAGATGGTTAAGCGGAATTAGACATAGATCTTGCAGACTATTCTATTATTTCCGTATCAGCATGCGACATGTATCAACAAATTTGAGAAAATTGCAAGATGACCGCCATGACGGCGTCAAAGTGACGTCATTTTAATAAAAACAAAATTTCTTGGACGATTTTTCCGAATTTTTCATCTATCGTCCTTTGCCAAAAAATGCGAGATAAATTAGTAAATAATATTCTGATGAAAAAACCCCGGGAATTTTGAAGAAAAATGATGAAAACATCACTTCCTGGTACCCCACATGGTCGCCATTTTGAATTGCCCATGATCCTCTGCTCGAAGGGTTACGCAAATAGGCTAAAAATGCCCCCAATATGATAAACTACAAATTCACGGAGTGTCAGCTCTCAATATTTTGTCGTTGCGGAGATAGGGTATAAAGTTTGGTAGGGGGCTATAATGGCCCCAATGCCTGGTAAGTTTAACCCTATCTGACCTGGGCTTTTTGGGACATGTCCAGGCCTGGGGGGCTAAAATGCCCAAAATGGCCCCCTCTAATTATTTTTCTTACCCCTTGAGCTAGGGGGCTGAAACTTACAACACTATACCCTTGGGTCAAGCCCTACCAGACAATGTAAATAAATCCAAGATGGCCGCTTTGATGACGTCACAGTGACGTCATTTTCAAAAACTGCATTTTTGGGTCGATTTTTCGGTCCGATTTTCCAATTTTATATTTATGCAATTTCTCCGCAAAAACTGCATGACAAATTAGGGAATATTAATGTGATGTAAAATAAAATTGTTTTTTTTTAATCGCGGGAAAACAGAAATTTTGAAGAAATATGACAAAAACATCACTTTTCTTGTACCCCACGTGGCCGCCATCTTGAATTTACCCATGATCCAATACTCGGGGGGATATGCAAGTAGGCTCAACATGACCCCAATATGATAAACTATAAAGTCAAGGAGTTTCAGATGTCCATATTTTGTCGTTCCGGAGATAGCGCAGAAAGTTTGGTAGGGGGGGGGGCATTTTGGTAGGGTTAAACTTTATGCTAGATCTGGCAAATGCCACAAGGCGAGATATGTATACGAAGTGTCAGCTCTTCATTTTTTTTCGTTCCAGAGATGTGGCAGAATGTTTGGTAGAGCGAGTATATAATACCCCCTGGTCTGGTAGGGTTATGGTGTGACCACTGTGCCCAAATTAGACGGACAAATCTTGGGTTATTTTCCCGCACATATCGCGAGTAAAAGTTGTGTATTTAGCCTAAAAAAAATGGATACGAAATTACCTGTGAGGAGAATGCGTGTGACAGCACCCCCAGTACCGTTCACGGCTGGCCAGGAAATCTCAGTAATCGTCTGATAAATTAGTGATTTCCTCACGGAGCTTATGATTCATCTAAATTGACAGTTCGACTGTTAAATCTCATCAAATAGGCGTTTTACTCCATCACCAGCCCTCGATGTTCATCCACTAACATCAGATGAGTTACTTGTTTGAGCTCATCTGCCATCACAGCTCCCGAGTTAGCGAATCTAATTCCGTGATAGGGGTCGTGTGGTTACATCAAAGTTTTCGCATGAGCACTAGTAATAAAAGCGCGGCTGAGATACCAAGGCTACGTCTTAGAATCTTAAATATTCTAGTCTGAATGTGAGGTGCCGGGCAAGGCTTTCCTGTGGAGTCATATGGATGCTCTTTAGTTGCCAGACGTCGGGAATTTGTCACATTTCTTACTTATCTCACCAAATAATTATCTGTATATGGTAGTATTCTTTGCCGACCCACTGTACTTCGCATTTGAAAAATACATGTAGGTTTATTGTTTTGGTGAGAAATTTACTGGACAAGGTCTGGTAGTACATATTAGCTGTTCTGATGTGCGTGATGTGCTCGCGAAAGGAGACGGTCTAACACATTGTGAAATATGGAATTTCTTAGCTACCATACTTTCGTCAATTTTATTATACTAACTTTTCTTTATTTCGCCTTGAGTGAAAATTCATGATTTCATAAGCTTTCATACTGTACCTTATTTTTTGTTCGTATATGCTATGCAGTACATGTTATTTTAGAGACTGACAGATTGGCATGAGGGCATTGTTTTCGATGCTGAATGCTGCCTATTAATACAAACATCCTATCCAACGACCTATAGGGTCAAGCATTGTCAGTTATCTTCAATGTGAAATTTTACTTGACTATATTTCCAGTAGGCGTCAGATCCGATCTTCGATATTCAGCTATATGATTTAATGGCGTGGATAAGTAAACGCACTAGACTTGTACTCTGTGAATCCCAAATCTGATGTGCGTGTTTAGAAAATGAGACAGATAGCTGAACGGGAAGTCACAACTGTCCTGAAGATTTGACGGGTAAGCTTAACCATTTATTATGTACTCATTTATTAGGGCAGTATAAAAGAGAATGTCAGGGCTTTCAAAATCACAGTTTTATTCCATCATTTACTGTCCTACCACCACCGCTAGAGGCCATCGGTAGAGTTCACAAACGTTTTAAGCTGAAATATAAATGCATATAGTAAAAACTATATATATCATCAGAAATCCGTTGTTGTTGTCATCCGTTCTAATTCTTCGAGAAATCTCGGAGCCGAGCTGGAATCTATATCTGGAACGGGTTTTGTAGACATCATCTCCCGAGTCAACAGACGACCTTGCGTTATAATACCTAAGACCGCGCACAAGCCCTTGTCGTCTTGAAGCCTGAATATTCTACAATGGCGAGCTTGCCAGGTGAACAACAGGATCTAAAAATTTCCACGTCTGCGTTTTTCAGCTTCTTTGACGCTGTACCGGTGGTGGTAGCCTCGCTTCCATTCGCGAGGGCCTGTCCACGAGCTTCTGACAGTTTCCGACGACCCGTCACGACGATTGATCACGTTGCCCTCCGTTCCTGGACCCTCCTTCTTCCTTCCTCCTTCTTCCTTCTTCTGCGGTCGGCGCGGTGAGCCTGTGATCCTTCGTTTTCTTATTGTAGTTTTTCTTATAATAGTCTAGAAAGGTCGTCTCCTTCCATCTCCTCTGGTGTCACGGTGACGTCGACGCCGCGGTTGTTTGCTGCCATTTCTCCCCTCTTGTGGCTTTCTTCCACCATTTCTTCACGTCAGCTCGTGTGGACGAGCACGAACACAGCAATGGTCGTCTGAACTCTTGCAAAGTGTCTTAACGTTTGTCCTCTGGATGTCTCACGGTGGAGCGGTCCCTCATCTATCAACGAGCGGCGGTCCAGCCCAGCATTTGTGAGTAAGCCGGTTCCTTCTCCATCCTGTACATCGGGGCTGGCACATGACTATTTTTCTTGGTGTCATCTTCTTGCATCGGACTCCCCTTCTATTCCTGTATTCAATGAAGTGGTCACCCGGGCGGTGACCAGTGAACATGTTTGGTTCCAGTGCCTCGACCTTGATGACTTTTGCAATCCTCTTCAATTCCTTCTCGTGTGAGTTCTTCCTTGTAATTCTGACTTGACGGAATTACAAACTGATGTCCACGACTGTATGCCAAACACCGTTCCCTCCTATAACAGCGACATGTTTCTCCTCTTCCTTGGTGACGTGGCAGCGTGTGCCAGAAACCTCTGGAACGAGTCCATTCCGTGGATACAGTATTTACAGATACAGTTCGATTCGTTTCACTTGCTAGGGGGCTGAAACTTACCACACCATACCCTTGGGTCAAGCCCTACCAGAAAATGTAACAACAAACCAAGATGGCCGCTTTGATGACGTCGATTGTTCAGTCAGATTTTCCGAATTTTTTATTTATGCAATTTCTCCGCAAAAACTGCATGATAAATTAGTAAATTTAATGTGATGTGAAATAAAATAGGGTTTGCCCGCTTTTCATCGCGGAAAAGCAGAAATTATGAAGAAATATGACAAAAACATCACTTTTGTTGTACCCACGTGGCCGCCATCTTGAATTTTCCCGTGATCCTCTGCTCGTGTGGTTATGCAAATACGCTCAAAATGACCCCAATATGATAAACTATGAAGTCACGGAGATTCAGCTCTCCATTTATGTCGTTCCTGAGATAGCGCAGAAAGTTTGGTAGGGGGGCCCATTTCCCCCCCCCCGCCCCCAGGCCAGGTAGGGTTAACAGAGCCTGATAAATGGCTAGTGATTGAACATAACTGTGTTGTGGTATATTTTCTGCGTGGACTTCCCGAACTTTCTGTCTGACGTTGTGATTTTCCATTGATTGACAATAGTGCGTGTGATGAACGGTTTGTAATTTACAGAAATGGGTCATGCCCTAACGAACTCTGAGACATTGTATTCTCATAACTTTCTTGGAACATTCTGGACTGAATCCTCAGACAGGTTGGGAAGATGTATTGAACGCGAGGTTCAACCTTAATTTTCTCTCTCTCCCTTGAATAATCATCTTATGGGTGCCATGGTAATGCCTTATATGAACTGCTGGCATCTTTCGTATATTGTGCACGTTTTGTTTCGTTTATTGTCGATAATGCTGCATGCCCAGTGAAGTTGATAAATCAATGATGAAACTGGTAGATTGCATGAATTTTGTGACTGATAAATTAAGTGATTTGCAGATTGGTAAATATAGCGTTTGAACTTTGAATGAGAATATTGTGATGTGGTTCCACAATGATTTTTTTTAGGACATTTATCGCGATCAGTTTCCATAATAGTGTAACTGATAAGCTAAACACTGAACGCATTTGAGCTAAATGAAACTAAGGTTATCGCGTACGTTGATAGGTCCTTGTTACACTGAGTACATGTACGTACTAGTGATTGTAACATATAAATGCTTGGTATAGGCTATGGTAGCCTGGTCGGTGTCGGCTGACGGGCCCCTACAATCCCCGGTTAGGCTACAGGAGCCTGGATATCTGTGGTTAAATGTGGTTATTTGATTTTGTATCATCCTGAATTTTTATTATTATTGTTTGGATCCTCAGATATAAGTCTTAAGATGTTGGCTGACAAATTGGTTTCAATTAACACGTATTGACAACTTCCTTAAGTACAGTACATATTGTGTCCATGTCAACCATGAAACTTTTACCTTCTATAATGAAGAACATAAGGTCCTAATATTAACCTTTCGGGATGAGGTATGAATCAGCACTGACCATGCTAGAGAAATCTGATACTTGGTGGTACCCATGGAAAATGTTTGAGACATAACCACAGGATAATTGTGTCTGTGTTTGAATATTTTTGTTGCAACAATATTGAGATACCATGCAGTGGTATGAATTGGACAATGTGCATTTTCATTTGTGCAGAATTATTTTGTCATAACTGATCGAGTTTCACCGTGCGAATCCTTTCTACTGACATCACAGTTTCCTTACACTGTTAGTTCTGTTTCGGAATAAGTGTGTTTCTATTGGTGTGGGCTGGAACATAGAGTCTGATACTCTATACTCTAAAGAATTTGAAGCTGAGGTACTCGAAGGATTTTCCAGCAATTGTTTTGCTTTTGTATAATGTTTTGGCACATTATTTTGACATATGCACACTTGCAGTGTGACTAGCCTGTTGTATACGGTATTTGGAGTATTTTGTTTGCAGATATTTTGCTGACATTACGACACTACGCTATGAACATGAACTCTGGTTATTGGACAATGATTCAAGGTATTTAACTGATATTGCGGATAACGAACTCAGCTATGAATACGGACTATTCTCTGAACTTTGGATATCATTTTAACCCTGGCCGGGGGGGGGGGGCGGGGGGCGAAATGGACCCCCACTACTAAATTTTTTGCGCTGTCTCCGGAACGACAAAAAATGGAGAGCTGAAACTTGATGGCGGCCACGTGGGGTACAAGAAAAGTGATGTTTTTGTCATATTTCTTCAAAATTTCTGCTTTTCCGCGATAAAAAGTGAGCAAAAACTATTTTATTTCACATCACAATAATATTTCTCATGCAGTTTTTGCGGAGAAATGGCATAAATAAAAATTCGGAAAATCCGACCGAAAAATCGACCAAAAAATGACGTTTGTGAATACGACGTCACTGTGACGTCATCAAAGCGGCCAACTTGGAATTTGTTACATTTTCTGGTAAATCTTGACCCAAGGGTATAGTATGGTAAGTTTCAGCTCCCTAGCTCGAGGGGCGAGAAAAATAATTAGCGAAATGCCCCCCCCCCCTCCCAGGCCAGGATACGTCCCCAAAAGCCCAGGCCAGATAGGGTTAATAAATTATGCATTTTGTTTTTCTACTTTGAGATGAATGACCTTTCTCCCGATAGTATCATCCATCTTCCATTCCTAGGGGATGTGTGAATATGGAATTTCTTCGCTACCATACTTTCGTCAATTTTATTATACTAACTTTTCTTTATTTCGTCTTGAGTGAAAATTCATGATTTCATAAGCTTTCATACTGTACCTTATTTTCGGTTCGTATATGCTATGCAGTACATGTTATATTAGAGACTGACAGATTGGCATGAGGGAATTGTTTTTGGTTCTGAATGCTGCCTATTAATACGAACATCCTATCCAACGACCTATAGGGTCAAGCATTGTCAGTTATCTTCTATGTGAACTTTTACTTGACTATATTTCCAGTAGGCGTCAGATCCGATCTTCGATATTCAGCTATATGATTTAATGGCGTGGATAAGTAAACGCACTAGACTTGTACTCTGTGAATCCCAAAATCTGATGTGCGTGTTTAGAAAATGAGACAGATAGCTGAGCGGGAAGTCACAACTGTCCTGAAGATTTGACGGGTTAGCTTAACCATTTATTATGTACTCATTTATTAGGGCAGTATAAAAAGAGAATGTCAGGCCTTTCCAAATCACAGTTTTATTCCATCATTTACTGTCCTACCACTACCGGTAGAGGCCATCAGTGGAGTTCACAAATGTTGTCAGCTGAAATGAAAATGCATATAGAAAAAAATATATATATCATCAGAAATCCGTTGTTGTTGTCATCCGTTCTAATTCTTCGAGAAATCTCGGAGCCGGGCTGGAATCTATATCTGAAACGGGTTTTGTAGACATCTCCCGAGTCAACAGACGACCTTGCGTTATAACACCTAAGACCGCGCACAAGCCCTTGTCGTCTTGAAGACCGAAATTTCTACAACATGTTTAACGTTGAAGAATCCATAGTACAACTAACGTAGCACTTCGTATGCATGGGACTTACACCGCGGAGTCTCTTTAGGTGTTACTCTACAGTAATGTCTTGTTGGATTCTTGATGAAGCCATAGTACAACTGATGAGGTACTTCGTGTGCATATGACATGTGCCGTGGAGTGTCCTTAAGTTTAACTGTACGGTAATGTCTTGTTGGATTCTTAGTCATTGTCCGTCTCATGTAACTACGCTTTTTCTTCATGTCAGTGTATACGTGTCCTTGGGGATACTGAATGACTATACCTATTTCTCATGCCAGTGTATACGAGTAGTAGGGAATGCACGTTACAGGTCCCAGCCTCCCAAAAATACACATAGCCTCCCAAATCCACCGAGCGCTGTCATACGAGTAGTATACAAAGAGCCTTTCGAGGCTTTAGCGCCTCACTGCGCATGCGCAGAACTTGGTGTGACGTCATAAGTGTGGATGTGCGCATGCGTGAGTGGATGTGTGGTGGAGGTGGGTACAAGATGGCGGCTACTTACGTCCCACCACACCACCGCACAGGCCGCCATGTTGTACCCACCTCCACCACACAGTGCACTGATTGACACCGGTGTGATGGAGGTGGGTACAAGATGGCGGCCTGTGTGGTGGTGTGGTGGGAGGTGAGTATCCGCCATTTTGTACCCACCTCCACCACACCTCATCAATTGACAGATGGAGGTGGGTACAAGATGGCGGCCTGTGTGGTTGTGTGGTGGGAGGTGAGTATCCGCCATTTTGTACCCACCTCCCACCACACATCATCAATTGACAGGAGGTGAGTACAAGATGGCGGCTTGGTTTTAAGGGTGGTGGGAGGTGAGTATCCGCCATTTTGTACCCACCTCCCACCACTCTTCATCAATTGACGTGGTAGGAGGTGGGTACAAGATGGCGGCTTGGTTTTTAGGGGAGTGGGAGGTGAGTATCCACCATTTTGTACCCACCTTCGACCACCACCATTTTACGTATAAAAGGAGTCGATTTTTAGTCTGGGTTTTTTCCATCACGGTTGTGCGCAGGTGTATGACGTCACTTCCGGTCTGCGTGAATCGGGCGTGACCTGGGACTGGGATGCATGTACTCACTTGGTTCTGGGTATTTGTCATCACGGGGAGGTCACGTGATCAGTTCAAGGTCATATCCATTTTTTTTCCATCACGGTTGTGCGCAGGTGTATGACGTCACTTCCGGTCTGCATGAATCGGGCGTGACCTGGAAAAAGGATTGATCTGTAATCTGTGTTGTTGTTGTTGTTGTTGTTGCTCCCTTTTTTTTGCACTAACCCATCAGAATAGTACGTATCACGGACTACACCCGTAGAGCTACATCTGGTCTATAAAACATGTCCCTCTGGATCCCACACCTTCATTTCTACAGAGCCATGGCGGAGATCCAGCCCCATGCGACTCGCATTTTACAGTATGCCACCGTGGTGAATTCATTCACGGGTTACCGAGCAGTGGTCCGGTCCATGTTTGCAGATGGCGACGACAACGAGGGACGACGCCAGATCCTGAACGAGTTCACAGAAGCGGTCCTCCACAGAGTGCACTCGATGGAGAGGCGTGCCATCACTCACCACTACTGGACTATGACAGCCATCCTTGATGCTCGCGCTATGGACCAGGAGCGCTCACGCCGGAACCAGCGCCGGCTGGTTGGCCTCATACTAGTCTGTGCCCTATTCACCCTGGCGCTGTGGTATTGACACTATAAATACAGGGGATGAGACAGAGTGTGTGTCATTCTCCCTTCGACATTTACAGCAAGCATGTCAATGTACCTACGAGCCATCCTGCCTCTTACACCCAGTGTGAGGTTATACATTTATCAAGATAAAGTCACCCTGGTGAAAGACGATCAAGCTATTTACTGGACGCCCGCTGAGAGGCTATCGAATCCGGTGACACTACAGCGTGATGGGTGGACTAAGTTTAAACGGGTGTTGAGCGGTGAGTTGGACGGAGACCTCATCCACCTGGACAACGCCATCTACGTATATTCCGTACCGCCCGTCCACATACGTCTGGGCCGGTACCAAGAGCCTACGCGAAGTATCAGCCTAACTTCCTCTGTGTGGTCAACCTTGGAGAAAATAGTGCCTATTGTGGACCAGTTATTTACACCGGACGACCGATCACCCGACCAATTGGCATGGGCTCGTGCTATGGAGGACGCCCTGGCTGAACCCCATGAACAACTACATGAACCCGACGACGATGCCATTGATTACCCCGCTAGACTCAGTCAGCCCAATGACATGACCACCTGATCCTTTGATCTCACGGGGTTCTCCCTATAAATACGAGAGACAGTGAAATCTGGTACCATTCACGTACTGACCATGACGGAGCATATAGTACTGGCGTATTTCAGCTTGACCCCCGAGGTTTTCCTGCACGTGTATGCGGATAAGGTCGATATCATGGAGGAGGTGGTGGGAGACACGGACCCTACACAACCGTGCCCGGCTCACATTCGTCTGTCCCGGGAGGGCTGGACCAAATTCAAACGGGTGTTGTCTGGTGAACTGGACGGCGACCTCATCCACTTGTGTCACGATGTGTACATCCGACGCGGCCCTTTCTTTGCTCAATTGGCTCGGCTAGATGGAGGTACAGTGCATTTTACCCTTCACCCTGATCTATGGTCTGCATTGGAAGATGCCGTGGTGGATGTGGATGAAGTGCTTATCAAGCGGTCATCAGACGAGTTGGACTGGTCATTGACCATGGCCACTGTGGAAGTCCACGAAGAAAATCAGAAAGAAACTCCGGCCCAAGATATACCCGTTATAAATAAACGATAGAGCCAGGGTCCATCATCATTTTGTCACCATGAAGCGCTGGGAGAAGGTGTTGGATAACTTATACTACAGTCCCGACAGTCCGGCAGCCTATAGTGCATTGTCGGCTCTCTATCGAGCGGCCAAACCCCAGGGGGTACAACGTGCCCAAGTCCGAGATTGGTTAAGAAGACAAGACACCTATACCTTACATCGATCTGTCCGTCGCCATTTTCTACGGAACCGGGTCATCGTGGGAGGAATAGATGCCCAGTGGCAAGCGGATTTGGTGGATATGAGCGCCTTTGCCAAACACAACGATGAGAATCGGTATATCTTGACGTGCATCGATATCCTATCCAAGTATGCGTGGGTGGTACCCATCCGGACGAAAACGGGGGCAAATCTCATAGCGGCGTTCAAAGACATCTTCAAGACCGGGCGCAAACCTTTGTATTTGCAAACCGACGAAGGCACGGAATTCCTCAACAGACCGTTCCAAGCCTTTCTCAAGAAACAGAAGGTGTTTTTCTTCCATACGTACAACGAGACCAAGGCTTCCGTGGTGGAGAGGTTCAACAGGACATTCAAAGGCCGCATGTATAAATATTTCACCTATAAGAATACAAGGCGGTACATCGATGTTCTCCCGAAACTGGTGAGGGGTTACAATCGAGCCTATCATCGAAGTATAGAGAGAGCCCCCATTACCGTGACCCAACGCAATGAAGCCCAAGTCCGGCGTGTCTTGTACCCCAGGCCATCGCAGCGAACGACGAAGGCGGTGTACAAGGTCGGGGACCCTGTACGGATCAGTAAAGTCAAGGGCAAGTTCGAGAAAAGTTACTTGCCCAACTGGAGCGATGAGCACTTCCTGATTAAACGGCGCCTACCCCGACAGCGGCGAGTCTATGAACTGGAAGATCTCCAAGGGGAAACGTTGCTGGGGACGTTTTACGACACGGAATTACAGCCTGTTGTAAAAACACAGCAAGACTACTACACGGTGGAGCAGATTTTGAAAACGGAACGTCGACGTGGCAAACTGTTTCATTTCGTAAAATGGCAAGGCTGGCCCAGTTCCTTCAATTCCTGGGTCGCTGCCAACCAGGTGAAACGACTATAAAGCCAGACACCACTGCCGTCCTCCTTCATTCCACGTCCGACCACAGTGCTATGGACCAACAGCAGCTGCCTCCGAAGACAGCGTCTCGCAAAACGCGCAAAGCGCAAGTGGTCTTTGGGGTGCTATTGCTAACCCTGCTGAGTGTGTTGTACGGAGGTGTGTTTTACGACGTAGCCTATGTCAGTACGTTACTTAACCAACTGAGAACACCAGCCATCAGTGAAACGGGTCTACAGAGAGCACCAGTCGTATCGAGCCCAGTCACCACCACCACCACACCCCGCGTACAAGCCACGTCGAGCTCTACACTTACACCAAGTACACCTACTACGTCTCAAGACCCACCGGATTTCATCCCTCACAGTGAACCGACCACCCACGTTGTACTCACCCCCAGCACCATCCCTGAACGTGAACAGACAACGACGACCGACGTTGTACCCACCACCACTCCAGTTCACTCGTACGAAATTTACAAGAGCGGGTTACCACGACAACGGATACACCTCGAACCATGGACCCTGGGTGGCAGCATCCCTTCACCTGCGTCATCGCAGGACCGACGGGCTCCGGCAAAACGCACTTCGTCAGGAAGCTCCTTCAACACGCCGACAGCATGATCACTCCACCCATTGCCCGAGTCGTGTGGTGTTACGGAGAATGGCAGGAAGCGTATGCAGCAATGCCCCACATCACGTTCGTGGAAGGCCTACCCAACCTGGCCGATTTGGAACCCGACACCTTGGTGGTTCTGGATGATCTCATGGCGGAGACGGATGCACGGGTCACCCAGCTCTTTACCAAAGGCAGCCATCATCGACGGCTCAGCATCATCTACATTGTGCAGAATCTGTTCAGTAAAAACAAAGAACATCGGAATATCAGCTTAAATGCCCACTACCTGGTGGTCTTCAAAAACCCGAGAGATACCACTCAACTGCTGCACCTGGCGAGACAGATGTATCCCGGCCGCACACCGTTTGCGTTGGAAGCCTTTAAAGATGCCACAACCCCTCAGCACGGGTATATGCTGTTCGACCTCAAGCAAGCCACCCCCGACCACCTTCGACTACGGACCGGCATCTTTCCCGGAGAGATCCACCACGTGTACATGCAAAAATAATGTAAACACATCCACAGTGGCGCCTCCAGCTGGGGTCTGTGTGTTTGATGATGGGGAATAATAAAAAGAATGAATACCACAGCAGGGTTGACTTTGTCTGTGAGGTGGATAAAAGGGCAGAGTTGTGGGTTCTAGCATTAGTTGTACAGGATGTCTGCGCGAGTACGGAAGCACGCTCCCACGCTCCGTGTATTGAAGACGGCCCCACCCGAGTTAGTCCGAACCATTGTACGCGGTGCGGACCCTGACCTTGTACGCTGTCTGTGCGGGATCGGGTACAACCTGTTAAAAGGCAACGTACCACTGACTCCGGCTCAGAAGACCAAGTTGGCCAAGCATAAGACAGGTCTCCGAACCCTAGTTCACAAGCGG
>JAVTVY010010851.1:0-54143 GCA_036873755.1 Hanleya hanleyi
TGTTTGCAGACATTGCATTCATGGACTTGAAATCTGACACAGAATATATTCCTCAATGTTATCTAGGGGTTTTCTCAGTAATAATAACTGTTTACAAGTAATATGTGCATCTTTCTAATTACTGCCAGCAAGATCTTGATGAGATGTAGATCCATCCAATTGAACTGAAATATATTCTCTATATGGGAGTTGTGTATACCATAAACACCTCTGTGTTATATTTTGGTATGTGTTGTGTACACATTTGTGTATATTGCTGTCACTTATTACAGGATTAAACATGTCTTTGATATTTGTATCAACATCAAATTTTAATCACATTTGATCGATTACTGGGATGACCCACTGATTACATGAGGAAGTTAACCACTGCCATGAAGGAAATTTTTACCAAATGTAGTCTAAATGAGCAGCTTGTAAACAAATTATGTTTTGTCACATTTTGAATTTTTTATTTTTAAGTTTTAATTTGAAAAATTTCATAAAAAAATGTTTCAAAATAATAAAAAAAATAATTTAAAATAGTGCTTAACATATATAGTTAATGCTTTATACTTCATTTTATAGGCAGAAGGATTGTCGACTTGGTGCTTTTTACCAGATGGAAAAATATGTACAGGTTAGTGAGATATTGTATTTTTTACTTGTACCTCAGTCTTAAGTCATATGAAGCAAACTGTGGGGGAATTATAAAGGGGGTACCCTTGGTATATAGGCTGTAAAATCTATATCTATGCATAGTTTTATCTGTGCCTTTTCAAGATAGTTTGGGGATGGGTATGGTTTGTTCCGATGAGAGCATTCGTTATTTTAACAATGGTTCCATCACTGACAGGCATCAGACCGGAGTTAATCACTTCCGGGTCAGTGCTCACGACATACATTGTTTAGAAATTTGAGAGCAGATCTTTAGGGATTTTATGAGCTGAGATTTGTCAGGATTTCTGATACATCTGATATTTCAACTTGCAGATGAGGCTTCAAACTGTACTTCCTGGTGTTGATTTTGGCCACTTTGGTAAAAGCATGGTGGATGGAGACATGATCAATGAGGGGTGAGAAGGCTTCCTGTTTACAAATTGAATGACATTCGGTAGCATCAATGGCGCACAGTGGCGGGAATTTGAAATTTCCATGGTCAACATCTTTCACAGGTAGTGTCCCACAAGGTGAATATTGTCATGCCATTTTTTTGTTATTTTTTATGCTAATACATAACAAGTAATAAAATTATTAGTGATCTGATGCCAGAATAGGGGTCGCTGGTTCGGATCCCGCACGGGACTCGACCAATTTTCAGCACTAGAATAGGGGTCGCTGGTTCGAATCCCGCACGGGACTCGACCACTTTTCAGCACAAGAATAGGGGTCGCTGGTTCGAATCCCGCACGGGACTCGACCAATTTTCAGCACTAGAATTTGTGCTATTCTAAGATAGTGTTATCCCAAAATAACGAAAACACTGTTATACGATCACTTTCTAAATGATAATAATATATATAATAAAAGATACACTGAGCAAACCAATATCCCTAGTGAAAACAATAAATGCTGCAATTGGTAAAACACTACCACTACTGAAAAAGTAGAGTCACACTGGACAAAATAATATCATTAGTGACAAAATTGATGACACTGAGCAAAACAACATCAATAACGAAATAATGAATGGTGCACTGGGCAAAAATAATACCACTATTGAAAGAATAAAACAGATCCTGAAATAATACAAGAAACACTGGCCCATACACCACCACAATAATGAAAATAATCAACTGTAGGATACGCTGGCCAATTTCCCACCATCAATGAAAATAATAAAATTTGGAAAGAATGAAGAATACAACTGACAAAATAACACCCATGCAAAAAATAACACAGCTATAGAAATAATATAAATGAATAACAAAGGGTGGCACCTTTAAGACTAACTAATTTTAATGGTCACGAGCTTTCGCAGATAATGGATATCTGCTTCGTGGATCAAGCAGATATCCACTATCTGCGAAAGCTCGTGACCATTAAACTTAGTTAGTCTTAAAGGTGCCACCCTTTGTTATTCATTTATACTACACAGACTAACTCAGCTACCCCCAATTTCTATAGAAATAATACAAAGTGCAGTGGGCAAAACACCACTACTACAAATAACAGAAGGTACACTTGGTAAAACAACACAAATCAAACAAAAATGCAGAATGTCAACACTATTGAAAACAATAACAGGAAATTTCACATAAGGGAATCTTTTTGAAACACAAATAATCGGCTGGTTTGAAAGGAATCGAAGAATGGGTGCGGAAAAGAGGATAAAATAACCGAAACCCATGAAGTTATTTTACGGAGATAATATATCCCCAATGCGAAATAAGACGCTTGGAATTTAGTCCCGTTTGCACCTCCAGCTGACAAATTTCTGGGCTTGCAGTTTTCAAGGATATGGTATATAAGGAAACCCAGAGGTGACAGACCGAAAATTCGCGTGGAGACAAGCGTACTACAGCGATTTTGCAGTGACCTGCGGTGATGCAAATTTTTCGTAAATATAGTTGGTAGGGAAAATGTAATCTTCTGTGCCTTATTGTATGAATCAAAATGATCGTTATTATATACCAAAATAAAGCCCAGTGACGTCACAGTCATGTCACGTCACAATTAACCATATCTGTCCCGGGGGAGGGACAAAATGGCCCCCACTCAGGGTGCACTCCACACTTGCCACGGTTTCGCACAAAGTGCGATTTTATTGTAAGGAATTTTATAATAAGGAAGGTCGCCCGATTTTGACAGCATGGTATTAAATTCTTCTTACCTTTCTACTAGCTGATATCTATAGTATCACCCTGCTGGACGTAACCATTCCTCCAAACGAGGATATAACAATTGCTTGTTGATCGCACCCACTCGCCACTACAGAGTTAATCGTGTCCGGAATTGAATATCTGGCGGGCCAAAATCCGCACTTTTTCGGGAAGCGAAAATGATGATTCCTTTATGGCGATAAAATTTTACAAAAAACGAGTAGGTCGACCCCCTCTTTTTTTTCGCCATTTTAAATTGTCCTTTGGACGGGAAACACTTTAACATACATAAAAAGAAAATCGTTTCATACGTTTTCTCTGGATTGCAGGTAGAATTTGACACATATTCATATATTTTATGGAGTTTTTTCAGAAAGGTTGAAGAAGGTTTAAGGAGGATTGCACGTCTTTGCTTTCAATTTCAATAGCTCACAAGTTTCCTGAAATAATGGCACGAGTGTGCCCATTTAGAAAATATATACTTTTACAGGGTTTTTGTTAAAGATTTTACATCTATTTATGGACGAAGATCCCAAACCAGGCCTGTTTTTAGCCGCACATCATTTAGGTGTGGAATGCACCCTTAATGCAGGCTCCATTGCGCGGTTATAATACACGAGTAGGCCAAATATTGTATGTCCTCCTACACTACACTCATTAAAAGCGCTTATTCGGACCTTGTAATGACTTGATATGGAACGGGATCATAAAAATCATTTATCTTAGTCAGAAATGTTTCGATTTTATGCATACTACATGGTATGATAGCACTGGCCTTGCATAAATGCTATTTAGACCTATACAGAATTACCTCCCCTTCGTTAGGCATATAGGTTACTATTAGTGACCTGTATGTCCTATTATTGTCAATGTGAATGTCAAAGTGATTAATTTTCAATACGGATCACACCAACACCCTGATCTAAAGTGAATGAGAGCGTATTATTCTGGTTTCGTCCCTTTTATCTCGAAATTTATACTCCCACCCCCCAATCTTTTGGAAAAGTCGGAATGAAAAATTATTGACAATTTGGCTCGAATTTCAGCTATTTTTGCGTTTATTTTGCTCTTCATGCCTCATTCGAAAGCTGATCATCACTCCCGATCTTTGTACATGGGTCTGATTGTCACGGTCAATGCATAATGCTATGATATTCTTATTGAGCTCGTAAACTCGTGATTTTTCAGCAAAAGTCGCAAAACCAAAGATGGGGTAGGGGGAAAGTGATTGACGGGATATCCGATAAAACTGCATACTACAAGCAAGTGTCGCATACCAAGAAACTCGCAAACACTTCCAGATTGTCATAGCCTTAAGAAAAGCAATTCTGAGAAAACACCCTGCCTTTAAGGGTGCACTCCACACTTGCCACGGTTTTATAATAAGGAAGGTCGCCCGATTTTGACAGCATGGTAATTCTTCTTACCTTTCTACTAGCTGATATCTATAGTATCACCCTGCTGGACGTAACCATTTCTCCAAACGAGGATATAATAATTGCTTGTTGATCGCACCCACTCGCCACTACAGAGTCAATCGTGTCCGGAATTGAATATCTGGCGGGCCAAAATCCGCACTTTTTCGGGAAGCGAAAATGATGATTCCTTTATGGCGATAAAATTTTACAAAAAACGAGTAGGTCGCCCCCCTCTTCTTTTCGCCATTTTAAATTGTCCTTTGGACGGGAAACACTTTAACATACATAAAAAGAAAATCGTTTCATACGTTTTCTCTGGATTGCAGGTAGAATTTGACACATTTTCATATCTTTTATGGAGTTTTTTCAGAAAAGTTGAAGAAGGTTTAAGGAGGATTGCACGTCTTTCCTTTTCAATTTCAATAGCTCACAAGTTTCCTGAAATAATGGCACGAGTGTGCCCATTTAGAAAATATATACTTTTACGGGGTTTTTGTTAAAGATTTTACATCTATTTATGGCCGAAGATCCCAAACCATGCCTGTTTTTAACCGCACATCATTTAGGTGCGGAATGCACCCTCATCTTTTTTACTCGAATCCAGAATGGAAAGAAATTATAAGCCGAAACTTTTCTGAACTTATCATAATTATCAAAGTTCTACCTCTCAAGAACATGGCCACGTCACAGTTTCACGAAGCGGGAAAATATAAAGAAATTCAAATAAAAGTAAGGAAAGACGAAGTACGGACGGCTGAATAGGAATGGTTTGTTGTAAGAAAACAAGTCACTAGATTACAGGTACAAATCATTTTGACATTTTTCGGAAGAAACATCGATGACTCTTGTAAACAGTAGTATATTACTTGGGTCAATGACACTTGTTTCCGCGCACCACAACGCTATTCTTCAACGAAGGTATCAGTGTATTGGAGCGATATGCAAGAGGTGGGGAAAATCGACGACGTCTGGCGACTAAAAATCAACCATATGACTCTGTACGAAAGCATCCCTCGGCACCTAACACCCTTTTTGGTGTTAAGATCTGGTAAACACCATAAAGTGGTGTTGAGAAATGGTGTTGACCAATGTGAACGCTAAAAACTGGTGTTGAGGTCAGTTTAATATCAAATAATGGTGTTGGTCAACACCAATCAATGGTGTTGAAAATGATTCGACACCATATTTTGGTATTCACAGACTAGTGCTAATACTGGCTCAGCACCAATTAATGGTGTTGAACACCATTCTCTGGTTGTGTATCAGTGGATATACCCTGGCATCACACTATTCCGTCTATAGACCCTATCGTCAAGGTAACGTCACTCTGAAAGAGATCTTAGTACCATGGATACGTAACAAATCACAAGAAATCAAAGCCCTGGCTTGTGAGTATCAGGGTAAATAGATAGCTTCTCTAGTTCTAGTTGTCAGTATCTGATATACAGAGATCTTTTTACGTTCATAGAACTGACTGTCAAGGCAACGTCAATCTGAAGGTGTTCGAATTGTCAAAGGTCATACATATAGAGATTAATCGACCTTACTTCAGAGGTTGATGTCAGATGGAATATTGACTCTGTCAATCGCCCTTACTTCAGAGGTTGATGTCAGATGGAATATTGACTCTGTCAATCGCCCTTACTTCAGAGGTTGATGTCAGATGAAATATTTGCTCTGTCAATCGCCCTTACTTCAGAGGTTGATGTCAGATGGAATATTGACTCTGTCAATCGCGCTTACTTCAGAGGTTGATGTCAGATGGAATATTTGCTCTGTCAATCGTCCTCACTTCAGAGGTTGATGTCAGATGGAATATTTGCTCTGTCAATCGTCCTCACTTCAGAGGTTGATGTCAGATGGAATATTTGCTCTGTCAATCGCCCTCACTTCAGAGGTTGATGTCAGATGGAATATTTCCTCTGTCAATCGCGCTTACTTCAGAGGTTGATCTCAGATGGAATATTTACTCTGTCAAACGCCCTTACTTCAGAGGTTGATGTCAGATGGAATATTTGCTCTATCAAGTATCTCGTGATATATCTAACTATTCAATTCGCCGATATGATTAACAAGCTATTGTCCATCTGAAAGTGTTTTGTCCAAAAAAAATTTGCAAGAATGAGGTCGGACAGTTCGTGTTGTGATCTTAAAGAAAAACGCATGTTTCAAAATATCTCTTTGCAAAAGTTCGTTATTTTAACCAAAAGTACAAAATCCCACCCAACATTTCTCTGTATGTGATTCACTACTGTTCGGCCAGAAACGTAACTAGCTTCAAAGGGTCAACATCGACTCTACATGTCCCACACGACCCAACATTTTATTATTTCGGGTTTAAATCTTTAGGCTTGAGGGTCTGACTTAAAAAAAACAATTCACCACGCCGGAGACATTTTGAAGTTCAAGAAACTTGTAAATGTCATAATTGAAAACTGTCGACCAATTTCCCTTACAGGAAACCATCAAGTGTTTTTTTATTAGGTTTTTTTTTATTTATTTAGTTTTTTATGCATTTTTGGAATTGATGATTACTGTCGTATGAAAAACGCGAAAATATTTTTGTAGACGACGGCTGAAAACAGAATTCCGGATCTGACGCCTACACATTGAAGAATTTATTGCAGCGAAACATCATTTTAGACATTCACGCAACATTTGAAGATAAATATAAACCTCGGGTAATAATGTGCCTGCACACAAGTTTCTATGCATGTAGATTGTAGATCAAGGCTAAACGAAATTGGAAATCCACGAAAAGTTCGAAAAATATTCAAGAAACCAATCCAGTTCGACAGAAACACTTTTTTATCTGTCCAAATTTGAAAATTGTCCCGATGCACCAACCATTTTGGAGAAGACTGTGTTTCTGTGTTTGTGTTTGCCTGATTGTTTTGAAAACTGTTGAATTTGTTTTGTTTAATTACTCATTTTCTCATTCGAATGTGTGTTACATGCTTGGACTGAGCGAGATCGGAAATGAAACCAACTGGGATGTTCATCAAGATAAGCCAGTCGTTACAGATTGGTTAGACCTTTCCCATGATAACGTTACAGATTGGTTAGACCTTGCCCATGATAACGTTACAGATTGGTTAGACCTTTCCCATGATAACGCACAGATTGGTTAGACCTTTCCCATGATAACGTTACAGATTGGTTAGACCTTTCCCATGATAACGCACATTTATTTCATAACAGATAAATCTGGCAAGCTCCTATTTACACGCATTCATCTCGTTTGACAAGTTGTTCGCCTTATTAACTGATCTCGGTGACGGGCTCGTATAGAACGGATGAATTGAGATTGCTGACGAGCCTGGCCATGTCGGCTCGCCTGTCATGGTCCCAGACGGCCAGCCATTAGACCGCAGAGAAGGCTGTTCGACAGAGGATTAACCAATGTGCACGACATCAGCGATGCTCTTCCGCGAGTCACTGATTCCAAGCCCAGTATTGCCTGTTGGGAATCGTTCTGTTGAAATTGCTTATGTCCTAATGTCTTGCTTGGCTGCGTACTCTATTCACTGACTAAATAATTGTAATGTTACACATTTGAAACATATTGTCGCCCAGTGACTTTGATCACGGTATAACGACCCCTGCTTTGGAAATCAGATTTGCGTGACGGCAGCTAATGAACGTTTTACGGCAGACCACAGAAAGAGAACAAATGGCTATGCCTCATAAACGGATATTACCCATTGGCGTGCATAAAATAGTCTCTTCCCACATATTAACAAATTAGTTCCAATATCAGATGTACATAATCTAGAATCAGAGATCCTATCTCCGTCATTATTTATTCTGATGTATATTTTCGTCAAAAAGAGTGAACCGAATGTACAATAATGACTATTAGCATGCATATGGCGGGCTAACAAGATGCTGATGACACTTAAGGGAGCAAACCGCACAAACAGATGATCTTGATAAAAGGATGAAGGCTCTAAGGTGTGTGAATCAACTAAATATTTAAAGAGGAAATCACTTGGGCTGCCTGTAATCCCGCTATACGGAAGATATCGGAAGTTCCATCATGTCTGACGTTTTTATGTCACTGGGTTGCAAGTTTCTTCCAATTTCAAGATACAAGAGTAACTCCCCATTACTGATTTCCAGTGGCTTAAACTAAACGATCCACAAAAGAACCGTGAAAGGTTCTCGTCAATAGTCCTTTGGCGAACGACGCCTGATTCTTTGCTAATACGAGATAAGATTTGATGATGAAACCGCATTCATTCAAAATTACGACGAGTTTAATATATAACTTCCATTAAATAAAACTGCCGAATTCAACATTTGGTTTGTTTTGTTTGTACCTACATCACGAGTTTGTACCTACATCACGAGTTCAAACACAGGCGTCAGATCCGACATTCAGTAGCCAATCATCATCCATAAAGAATTTCCGCGTCAATAATCAAAAGACCTACGAAGATATTGTCAGCACCAAAATCAAAGTAGGCGTAAATTACAATAAAACACGAGAGGTGCGGTCAAATTTTCAGTGACGGCATCACTCGTACAATCCTTATCACTGACAAGTATTCATCAATCCAAATGAATTTCCAAGTCGTTATCTAAAGTATAATGTATCTCAGTCACGCTTTCATTGAGAATATTCATTCGGACACTATGGAGATGTAAAACACATAGCGTCCACCCCCAATCTCTCCCTCTCCATAGCCCCGGGTTAAGCGGAATTAAACACAGGTTACTAAACTTTCTTTTTAAATAAAGAACTGAAACGTATTGGCTACGAGGTCTTCTCAAAATTTATGTTTTCCGTATTTTCCTTGTCTCAAGGCGCATGGAACTATTTAATTTTGCCCAAAATAATGGTTCCCTGTCATATTATTAGCCGCCGTTGGGAGACAAAATCCAGCAAAACAAAAACGAAAAGCGGCACAAGAATAACTTTACATGAAGGTCGGCTTGTGGAATCTTTCAGCTCTCCAGCATTAATAAAGAGGCGTCCCACCTAAAATTGCCCAGGCTTGGAAGGTTAATGACTCTGGCTTTGATACCGACCGTTCAGTTTGTAAAAGTCTCAAAATATTGAATGCCAATATTATATACGGTAGTATTCGCATAATCCTAAGTCAGCGGTCGGGCATGACAAGGAGACAATGTTAGTGAAAAAGCTGTGTGAATGAGGTCTATCGAATCTGGTAGGAAAATCTGTTTGGACGACGACTGCTGACTGAATGTCGGATCTGACTCTTACATTGATGCCAGTATTGATACTGAGCTTTAAATTGTTTTGTATCGAGTCTAGAAGTCAAGTTGAAAATAGGCTTTAGCTAATAAATTTGTTCACCCCTGCTGAAATGACCACCTACAGCTATTCGTTTTATTATGCCGAAAAATGGGGTAGGTGATTTAAAACAACCCGATGAATCTTATTCGTGGCCAAGTCTGTCTAACTTCAATCCATATTACTCAACAATAATGGCAGAGTAATATAGTATCATGATCTGTTTCTGTAATTCAATCATGTGACGTCACGTGGGGCCATATCCAAGTGTCAACTTGAAAAATGTATATTTATATGTACTTGCATTGCTATACATCTCTTAAAACTGATCCAATCTAAACACCATGGTTTATTATTCAGGAATAGGTAGCGCTGTCGTGGTTGTATTCCAACCGTATGGTGTATTTGAACAAAAAATATCTCCTTATTGAAAACTGAGGTATGTTTGATTACATTGTCATATTTTACTTATTAATAGTCATATCTATCTAACAATCTATTATGTTGTACCCGTTATCAATGCCAGTGTCATATACAATTAGATTTTTTATAATCTCAAATGCATGACATAATTCAGGGGCCGTATCCAAAAATCAGCATTAAAATATATTCTCTTCTGGAGAAGGCGGTTCGTGTATTTCAATAGTCATAATTTAGTTATTAATGATCCAATCTTTCTAAACATTTTCATATACCGTTCAGCATTTTGAGTACTGTTTGTTGTTATCAATGGATTTTTTTTTATTCCAGTCGTATGATATCACTTGGAAGTTATCGTCATGTGTCATTGATCGAGCAAACAAATACACCCTCTGGTAAACGAGGGTATATGTACTTGAAGAGAAATATCTACTTAAATTATAGTCTAATGTCTAAACTTCATTCCATACTACTCGGCATCATGGACAGAGTTACATGCACGTCGTGTCAGTATTTGTGTTTCTTCCAAACGATGACATCAAATAGGGGCCATATCCAAATTACTGATAAAATACAATGTTTCCGCCGCAAAGACGGTACCGTATGTATAATTGCATTTTTCCGATCATTGATTCAGTGTGTCCAAACATTAGCCATTATTCTGAGTTGGTCAGCACGAGCTGTTCTTGTATCTTAACCGTATGATGTCGTACTGGCTGTATTCAATTTAATATAAACATATAAAATAGGTAAAATGGCGTAACGGAAGTTGGCATGGTGTCAGAGACCATTTAGTCCAGTTTCATAATTCAACTGTACAACATCATAGCAGCTGGGATTTAGTGGACATTGCTGTTGAAGGCAATTGTCGCCGAGCTGGTGAACTGATGTTAGGTTAGTAACCTAAAGTACCAGTCCGATCAAGGGATTAACGCCTTGCACCAGCGCCGTACTAATCACAGTGTTTAAATGCAACATTAAAAGGGTGGTGGAAAAAGATGCCGGCTTACTGACAAGACGTCATATGACCCCCACATGCAAATATACTGATTACATTTTTCTAAAAACATGACAAGAACCAAAACCGTTCCCTGTGATGATTTGTATCCCAGCCACGCTTTTATTGTAGCTGTTCATGTGGACATCTTGAAAGAGAACCAGGCTAACTTCAGCTTTAGAGTGGCCTATCTGCTGGAGTTGACTATTTAAAATGGTTGACAAACTTAATTTGTGAGGTACTGCACATACGTATATGAATTAGTAGTTGCGAAACGCAATTACGCTCCATTCACTTACAAGAGGATTTTATTTCTGTATTTTCTTTCAAATTCTGATGTCTACTATACTTCGTGCAAAAGGCCCGGGATTAGAACTCTAAGGCCAGATTTTCACGCTTCTTGCCTAACTCATACACACCACTAAACCCCTGACATCGATCCATCAATTTAAGCTCGGTCTGAGCAGGGACCATAAAATAATTATTGTACTGTCCCTGGTATGAGCCAGTCATTCTCAAATTATGAGAATTGAACACGCCCCCGCCCCCTCCTTTCTGCAGTCAGCATAACCCCCGTCATAAAAAAGCATTATTTGCAGCATTATTTCGATCATGTATACTTTAAGGAAAATACTGTATTATATATAATCTTTGATATATTCTCTCTGTGCATATTGAGTGCAAGTTATGCGCTGAACTCTTTACATGTTCACAGCTAGTCCAGGTGTGATTTGCTGCGTTTTGAGATGGATAAGACTGATTAGTTATATCGCAGTCAGTGTATGATACATCGTATAAGGTAGATTGCCTTTTTCAGATTATTGTCAGATGTCGAGAGTAATTATGACTATACTCGCCTCAATCAATTCTGAATGCACCATGTTCCATTTTAATTCGTTTTGGAATATAAAATCGTGAACAAAATAATCAGAGATAAATTGAATATGAGATGGACAAGAAGTCCTCCAGTGAAGGAATCGTTTATAATTCGGGGCATTTATCTAAACTTTGTGGGTGCACAGTTATCAACCTCTAATGTTTCACGTCAAAACTTATCATCTTGGGCTCATTTTTTCTCTATCTATCATCTAGTGGTTGTCTTCTATAGATCAAGGGACCCATTAATAATTTGAAATTCACTCTGTATCGAAGGCAGGCAATTGTACTGAACTGTAGTCCAAATTGGTGTATCTATGATAGATACAGACCGAACAATTCACTAAGAAGATTTGCTGGTCCTCTTACGTATACCTTGCCCGTCAATCCTTTTCGGCAAAGAGTAAAGTTTGTTTGGTTTTTATGTGACGGGTCATTTTTACATGTAACCCTTTTTTCAAGACGGAGTATCTTTCTAGTCCGTCATTCATAATTCAGCAGTCGTCCATTAAAGAATATCCGCGAATATTCAAATAATTTTCAACTGAAGTTGAATATAACAGTCAGTTAAATCATACCGTTGGAAAAACAAAACAAAATGTGCTGATTAAAAAGACTGCTCAGTAATGTTGAGCAATATATTATGATGTTTTGAAATATATTTGAATCAGTAATAAGAAATATATTGCAATATACTTACACATACCTCATTTTGGAGAGGGATATTTTTTTCAAGATGACTTTTGGATACGGCCCTTCAAATGATGTTATACTATGTTGATATACACAAAACAAATCTCAATTGCAGATGACAATGACATTAATGCTGAATAAAGACTTTTACAGTTAATGTCCCACAAGATGAATAATGTCATGCCAAGTGGATTTACGCATCGAGAGTCTTCTGGAGGTTTGTTGATTTTTTATGCTAATACATAACAAGTAACAAAATTATTAGTGGTCTGATGCCATTTCCAGTTGCACGCCGATGCCGACGCCAGTTCCAACGACGTTGTGGGGAAAGACGATGTGGGTGAGTAGCTAGTAAGAACTACATACAACTGTCTCAATACGGATAATACCCTTGAATAGATACACAGAAACTTATATGTCCAGTAGCATATCTATATCGGTCTGTAATTAGTGCGATGCGGATTTTTCTGCAGTTCCATAACAAATAAAAAGGCGCGTGTAATATCCAAACACCCGGACGATATCGTGGCGACATCTGCACATGAGGTACCAGACCACTATTAAAAATAGTGCCGATCCGTTAACCCCCTTTAGGCAACCTCTGCCAGAGAAGTGAATTGTTTTCAATATTTTTTCTAGTCTCTGTTGCGAGGAATAATTGAAGGCCAGTGGTGGGTGATTGGAGTATGATATGTGTTTGGTTCCACTGTGAGTTTGATTTTAACCTAATAAGGAGTTGCTGAGAGGGACTATTTGGCTGCCTGTGCACCGCTTTCTGAAAGCAGAGAAAAAAGCCAAAATTGTGACGTAATTTGTACGAGCGCGCATAACTCAAAATTTCGATGGGCGACCCCCGTCAAGAAGCCTGTCCGGTTGTAGCACTTGAATAAAGGTACGTCTTGCCGAAATATGGGAGTCTAGACTTAATTAATCAATCGGGGAGATGCAATTACGTTAGCAGCTTTTAACATTGTCGTCAATGTAAATTTTAATAGTGGTCTGGACCCATGAAGGGGCGCATGCAGACTACCTCGCAAAACAAATCCGGAAAAACGGATTGTACACTAGGATTTTTTTATGTGGGTTTTATCAAGGGTTAGTGTAAGCTCTCGTGGTGTAGACTACGATTGGCGGGGTTTTTAAAGAGGTGACGTCACGGTGCGCATGAGCATTTGTGGAGAAGCAGAGAGAGATGAAATTATGTGGGTATGCAGGAGCGTGTTTGAGCAGCAGGTGGACCATCGCTTCTCTAAATGAGTAGTTTAGGTTATCGTATTGAAACTCTGGTGGTGTAGACTACGATTGGTGTGGTTTTTAGCGGAAGTGATGTCACGATGCGCATGCCCTGTCGAGGAGTAGTAGAGATCGAATGATGACATTTGTGGGGCAGGGGAGCTTTTGGGCGATAGATGAGACTAAGTTTAGGGTGGTGCCCATTACCACATGATTCTGAGCTAATCAGTAGTAGAGAGCACAGAGTCGCTCGGATAAGCACTCAAGATACACCCAGTAACTTGTAGATTTATTTATTTATTCAGGTAATTTATTGTTCCTATAAGAATGTGTGGATCCTTCATTGAAATTGACCAATCCATATTCCTTCACCATTGTAGTACAGTATCTATTGTTTGTTTGCCATCACTATATACATTACTATATGGTGGTCTATGAAATTAAAGATGTAATCCGCCTCAAATTCTAGACTGCATTCAAGTTTTCTTAAACTCACTAAGAGTGGCATATGTTACAACAGGTAGAAAATGAAATATATTTGAACACATTACTCTCAACTTGGATCAAGTTTTCATGAGAAAACGAGATAAAATGATCATCAAAAATACATGGCTTGGGTGTCAAATTGACAATAGAAATCAGACGTCATCACTGCTTGTTGGACGACATCATAATGTGAAGTGTCGTATAACTGACGTCATCGCTATTCCAGATGTTGTGGATGTGCATGCTATGGCGAGACTGAAGTTCGTCGAAGCGAAGTGGAATCTTCAAATTTCTCTGAATGATATTCATGGTTTTACTGTGTATATTGAACTGGCTGTTGTCGAATATTACAAGCATACTTTGATGCTGAAAACAGTGCAGTTGAGAGTTGAAAAATTTCTGCAATGTAGAGACAATAACTGAATTCAAACGGGAATTCAATAAGTTACTGTTTTTACCCAGACAACGATGGATGTGGTTTGGCCTGGAGATGACGTCATGGTGCGCTCGACATGTAGACAATGACTGGGATGGACTGGAGATGACGGTATGCTGCGCATGCGCAGCCGAGGCGTGGTAGAGAAAGATAGTATTTTTGGGATGCACATGGGTGTTTTTGAGCGATTCAGGGGCCATTCTTGGTCGAAATGGGCCGTGAAAGGTATCATATTGAAGCCATCGGGCAGCAGAATCGACGCGTAGTAGCGAAGGTGAGCAGTTCGGGAGTGCACAGGAGGGGTGTTCGAGTGACTGAGGGACCGTCCTGAATGGGCCGGGAATTGTTGGGAAAGATCAAATTCTGATTCGGCAATCTCCGGCAATGTCCGGTCATCTCCGACAATCTCTTGCAATCTTCGGCAATGTCCGGTCATCTCCAGCAATCTCCGACAATCTCGGCACAGCAAGAGGTATCTGCCCCTACATAAGACCCCAGTGACTTCCAATGTTAATCTCCGGGGAGTGCATGTTTCGGGTAGGAGTATTGGGGGTGGTCATTTTTTTTTGGATTTTACTGTGTTTTTTCTGTCTCGAGCTGTGGAACACGATGTGGAACACGATGGGAGGGGTCATGGGTTGAATTTCGCTGGAAAGTTCAGGCAGATCTTGGGTGGACATGCTAGGTTCATTCTGGTGCAGTGGACAATGACTTGTTCAATGTTAGTCCCAATGGGGAACCCACTCATGGACATTTGCGGTATGGGGTATGGCACCTTGTTTTTTTCTGTCTCGAGCTGTAGAACACGATGGGAGGGGTCTCGTGGCCATGGGTTGAATTTCGCTGAAAACATCGTGCGCATGCGTAGTGAATAGGCAGGTCTGTGGTGGACGTTTTCGGGTCGCGGTGGACCGATATTGGTCCGATTGGGTCGTGTGAGGTATCTTAGAGAAGCATTCGTAGGGGACCATCCGACTGGATGTGTGTGTAGTGGTAGTGATGCTATGGCGCGCATGCACAGTCAAGGAATTGTTGGAAAAGTTCAGTGGAATAGACGTTTTGAGGTCAAGGTGGGTCAATAGTGGTCCGAATTGGTCCTGTGAGGTATCAGTTTGGAGCTCTCGTGGGGTAGCGTCCAACTGGGGTGGTGTGAAGTAAAAGTAGCGCAATGGTGCGCATGCACAGACAGGGATTTTTGGGAAAAGGGCATTGGAATGGACGTTTTGGGGTCGAGGTGGACCCATATTGGGCGTACTGGGTCGGGAAGGGTATCCATGTGAAGAGCTCCTCCAGGCCGATCAAGCCATGTGTGGGTGCATGTTGTCATGGTATTGCGGTATCAAATTAGACACTGTGGATATTTCTAGAATAATAGAGCTACGTATTATGTGATTATAATCATAGAATTCTCTCGAAGCTGTCCTGGCCGATTTATCATATTTGCAAATGGCCGAATTACGAAGAGACCCGTATTATGATGGTAATTAGGTCACAGCGCCATCTACACATCTACACAGCGCCATCTGCACATCTATACGTTTGTATATATACTGTTATATGGGTTAATTATTTGGAGCTTTCTGGAAGCGGTTGTGATCGTATCTGGGTTAAAATCATACGTCATTGCTGTACCGGTGGAAGCTTCTTGATTTGATAGAATAATCTCGAATGCTCGATAGAGTATAAATAGCCGGACGTTCAGTGATCGAGGAAGAGATTCAAACGGCTTCTATGTGGATGCATAAGATTGTGCTACTGGACATTACCTTTGCCTGAGATTACTGACTGCTGGATTGTACATTTCTGTTGGATTACTCTTGTGTGTTTGACCGCTGTATTATCTACGTGATTGAACTGACGGAAACTGGACAACAGCTGAGCGGTGTGGGCTATAAAATACAGGAACGCGATTTCTGCGTGTCGGCACGGACTGCATAGAGATTTGCACGTTAGTACAGACTGTGAGAGATACACCGGCATAGCTTTGAACAGTAAGACTATATTTCATTTATTTGCTGTATCGACCTAACTTAATTTGTATATGATTTTAGTATTGTAAATCAATATTTGATTGTTAATCTTCGATTTCACGAAAGCTTTCTGTTGCGTTTTTCAATTATCGTTTAGACGTTACAATGTGAACGTTTTCACGGAAAAGATCCGGAAAACGGACTTTACACCTGGTGAGTCATAGAAATGGAAATGTTGCTGTTGTTGTTGTTGTTGTTGTTGTTGTTGTTGTTGAGATAGTGTAGTCTCTCAATTTCAGGGAAGTAAAAAGCAAAGAAAGTAATCCAATTGCCCCTTAGTAGTAGAGAAAACGGAAACCCAGTATATTTCTCCTGTGACATTTGTGGAGAGTTTTACAGTAACGCCTTAACGTCATATCTTAACGACTTAACGCCTTATCTTAACGCCTTAACGCCCTAGCATGCTATTATATAATACTAACGCATCGACAAGGTGTATGTATCAATCCATTCACACCAGGGAATAAAACATGGTGGTCCCCAATGGTGTCATCGCTCTACACCTGGACACGCCCTTGCACGGTTGGTCCAGTTGTTAACATCTCGGACTCTCACCAATGCGGCCCGGGTTCGACTCCGCGTGGTGTCGACTCGATCGTATGTGAGATTGGGTTGCTGGTCCCCGGTCGTGCTCGTGGGTTTCCCTCTGGGTACTCAGGCTTTCCCCCCACATCGAAAAACCAGATGTATGATTGTGAGATATATATCTGTGTATGAATGTGCTCGACCCAGTGGAAGATTGGCTTATAGCCAAACTGGCTACCGAGGGTAAAGTTCATCGCTATTCATTATTATTGTACGGGCTGTTTAGCTGGGAAAACTCATGTTTTTTAGGTCATCGCTCGATAAGTCAGGGTAAATTTTTCGGGAATTTTCTGGGGAAATCCCTGTTCTATTTATAGATCACTCGGGAGTAGCACAGAAAGGGGATTTTCGGAGGTGCAAAAGAGCTTTTAGGGGACATGAGGGTCTTCTTTCATTCGGCTACCTGGCAGCAGCAGAAGAAGAAGAAGAAGAAGAAGAAGAAGAAGAAGAAGAAGAAGAAGACGAAGCGTTGGGTATGTTTACAGTTCAAGTATGCTCTTGTCCAGTCAAAAGCCACCATTTCAATCTTCGGCCATTATCGCTCTGATCCCCTTGTCCTAAGCGTCTTCGGCCAGCCCAGGATACTGGAGCTCCGAAATCTTACTTCTCCCATTGGTAGGCAGGGAAGGGAGATGGAAGGGCTCCTCGACACTGGGATCAATCTCCATCGGCTCTTCAATCCAGGGCGGTGGATCGACCTCCATGGGTTCTTCCTTTCGAGGATGCATTTCCATGGAAACTGAAATTTCCGGTCTCGAGATTGTCGAGGGTGATCCGTGGATGACACTTTGGTGACGTCTCAATTGACTGGAATGCTTAAAGACTATATAACACTCTGCATATGTATGCGTGGGTACTTGATGGCGTGCACGTGTGTGACGACGTAAACTGTCCAGACGATGGAAGGGCTTCGAGCAACTCATACACGTGAACATCGTGGTAGAGTGTCTGCTGAATGGAAGGCAGACTTTGCATGTTTTTAGGATACGCTTGCTTTTATGGACAGTAACGCCCCAAAGCTTAGCTTAACGCTTCAACGCCCTTTTGAAATAGCCCAGAAGCTCTGATTTTGTAGATATTCCATGGAATTGACACTAATTCATCGAAATGCAGTGACGCCTGTCAACGCCCGTCGCTACGCCTTAACGCCCGTCTCATCACCTTAACGGCCTATCTTCACGCCTTGACGCCCGTCCCAACGCCTTAACGCCCTATCTCAACTCCTTAACGCCCTATCGTACGCATGCCTTGACGCATTGTCAACCATCCAATCACACGCACATATTTTGACCACTGGCCCCTGAACCTTGATGAAAGTGACGTCATCACTGAACATCGCCGGAAGTGACGTAATGTTAAGGCGTTACGCTAAGGCGTTAAGGCGTTCAGATAGGGTGTTAAGGCGTTCCTGTAAAACCCTGCACAAATGTCACAGAGTCACTGGGTTTCTGTTGTCTCTACTGCTAAGGGGCAACTGGATTACTTTCCTTGATTTTTACTTCCCTGAAATTGAGAGACTACGCTATCTCAACAACAACAACAACATCCCCATTTCTATGACTCACCAGATGTAAAGTCCGTTTTCCGGATCTTTTCCGGGAAAAGTTTTACATGCACCCACCTATGACTTGATCGGCTTGGAGGAGCTCTTCACATGGATATCCTCCACGACCCAGTACGCCAACTATGGACCCACCTCGACTCCAAAACGTCCATTCCAATGCCCTTTTCTCACAATTCCCTGACTGCGCATGCGCGCCATTGCGCTACTTTTACTCCACATCAGTGTAGTTGACCGCTACCCCAGGAGAGCTTTAAACTAAAACCCCACACGACCAATTCGGACCACTATTGACCCACCTCGACCCCAAAACATCCATTTCCCGCAATTCTCTGTCCACAGCCATCCAGTCGGGCGCTTCACTATGACACCCGACACGATCCAGTAGGACCAATGTTGGTCAACCGCGATCAGAAAACGTCCACCTCAGGCCTGCCTATTCATTACACATGCGCAAGATAACTTTTCAGCGAAATTCAACCCATGGCCACGAGGCCCCTCCCATTGTGTTCTACTCCTCGAGACAGAAAAGACAAGGAGAAATTCACAAGCTCCATAGATGGCGGGGGTTATCCGCATGGTGAAGTATAAAGTCCGTTTTTCCGCATCTTCCTGGAAAATCCTCATTTTAACTCCCCAACACCACAGGCCCGCAAAACAAGATATTTTTTGGGGGGGGGGGGAGTGTGGTATTAGGGTGAAGTGTCGAAATATTGGGTCTCTATATATAACCCCATGCTTTATATAAATAAACATAAAGGTGTGAAACGGACTTTGGGTGAATGGAGAAATAAACGGTTTACCGCCAAACAAAATACATCAGCATATTCTACAAGTATCACTTTATATACTCCCGTCGTCAAATTAGTAAATTTGTGCAATTTTTTACCTTTGCCGGGCGATTCAAAATCCAACGTAACTGTCCGTCCATCTAGGAACAGTAAGATTATGGCGGGCTTCGTTCTCAATTCTGATTGGTCAGTCGCGACAGCTGATCAGTGCGTGACCTCTCTTGCCGAAGGCGTGTCGCTACTGACCAATCAGAATTGAGAACGAAGCCCGCCATAATCTAACTGTTCCTAGATGGACGGACAGTTAGGTTGGATTTTGAATCGCCCGGCAAAGATAAACAATTGCACAAATTTACTAATTTGACGACGGGAATATATAAAGCGATACTTGTGGAATATGCTGATGTAGAGGTCTGACACATGACACAACCTCCTCGGAGCAAGCTGATGTGCAGATATTATGATAGTACTCGACAGATAGTATACATTCAGTAAATAAATGACAGCATTTGCTGAAAACCAACAAAACCTGTGGTCTTTTTGACGAAGACTTCGTATCACCTTTAAACGACTAGAAATTCTCCTGTTAATAATTTTTCTGTAGATCAAAGCCCCCAAGAAGCTGGTCTTCAGCAAGGTTTGATAAAACAAATTATTGTCATGTTAAATGCACGCCTATGGAAGGCCAAATGTCCAAATAATCAGAAACTCTCACTTATCGAACCGAAAACCTAAGTTTTCTAACAGATAACTCAAGTTATCGAATCGAAAACCATGGTTTTCTCTTTGATAACTTAAGTAAGTCTGTTAGAAAACTTAGGTTTTCGGTTCGATAACTGAGTTTCTGATTCTTTGGCCTTCCATACACGCCCGCATCAACGGCTCTTGTGTTCCATACATTACTACCCTCACGGAGCTTGGTTTTTTGAAAAATATCGCTTGTCGCATTGTCTTGAAAGCATTATTGAGAAAGTCAATCTGTGAACCATTTTGTCGTTCAGGTGGCGAACGTAGTGTGTGATATTTTCAGCATTTAATTTAAATGGACAACATTCGTATCACAGTTGGATTAGAAGTTTCTCCTGTTCATAGATTCTGTATAACGAAGGCCGTGTGATTTAATATAGTTCGACTATACCAGATTCAGTAGTTGTGATCTCGCTATCACTGTTGAGATTGCTTATATTTGGATGAGGGATCTTACGACATTGTCCTAAAAAGCGTAGGCCTACCTGAGAAAACACGTGAATCGTCTTGCCCTTCATGGGAAGCTTGTGACCATGGTCACCGCTTAAAAAAAAACTCTGTAAAAATAGTTTGATAATTTCTACTTTCAATACCTTTTACTTCATTCAAAATCACTCAGTATAGGTTCATAGATGTGTTTTACCCTTAAAATAAATGGATATATAAAATGTTGGAGAAATATTGGCATTTCCTCAGAAGGTGTAGGCGTAGATGTAATTTCTCTGTAGCTAGTTCATATGTACACGCTATATGAAAATTGTCTACATTATATAATTCCATTAGGTTTCTGATCTCATGCCCAGTCAAATTGCCGAATGTTGAACCACACACACATCTATGACCGTATACGGAAGTATTGACCTTTGTCCGAGTGATCGCCAATGCATTATGGCAATCACACAATTCAGCCCCAGTACATGAAACAACTATTATGGGGTTTTTTTATGGAGAGAATTACTAAATTAGTTGAAGCGTGATCTGTTATTAATATCACGCAGTAATTGTAGTCCATTTGTATAGTTTCGTTTGTTATACACTCTGCAGAAAAGAACATTTATGCGGATCTAACTATTGACGGGCTACAAAGTAGATAACTAGACTTTAGAGTTCAAATTTGCCACCCTAGCTGATGGTCTGGCCAAAATATTGTTGACTGTTGACTCTGTTAAAGAACGTGCGAGTTCTGTCCGACAGTCCAGATAGTGTGGGGCCAATTGTCGTAAAATATGCCCGAGTAGCTTTTGCGTGTAAATTGTTGGCACCATGTGAATTCTTATTCGTTATAATGTTCTGAAATAGAAAAAGTTTGGTGCCAGGTTTTCTTTGAGCATTCAATGTCATTTTTGAGCTTAACCAATTCAGGGCTGTGCGTAACTGGGAGTGTCATGCAAATTGGGGGATGGTATTTCGGCAAGCGTTCATATTTTTGTTATTCCTGGGGCTAGAGGGCTGAAACTTTGCATACTATATATTAGAATAAAGCTCTATCAAGAAATGTTAAATCTATTTTGAAGATGGCCGTCAATTTGACGTCACAGTGACGTCATTTTCTTGGAAACCATTTTTGGCCTATTTTTGGACCGATTTTTCAAAAAAAACAAAACATTTTATGGTTCAAATTTTTAATCACCCAAAGCTAATAAATATAATTAGTTTTGGCAAAATAAATTACTTCTTTATTTTTTGGTCAAGGCTAATGCGAAAAAAATAATAATAATAAACGAAAAAGCCAAATACGTGCCTTCCAGAAAACATCTCATTGCCAACTTTGTGTAATATACCCATGAATTTTTGCTCCTAGGTGTATGCAAATACGCTCAAAATGATCAAAAGAAATAAGTTTCAGCTCTCTATTCGTTTTGTCCCATTGCAATGATTGAAAGTTATCGATGGAAACTGGTGGGGGAGCGACGGGCACCAGTAATCCAGACATGGTTGAAATAGCAAAACGTCCAATCCAACAAGAAAATCATCAATCTGGAATGCCGTTCCTCTACCAAACAGGTTTGTGAAAGATGGCGAAAAGAAAACCAAGAGAAATGTCAAACAGATGGTGATTTAGTGTAGAAATCCGAGGCTGCTTCATACGAGCGTTTTTACCCCTCAGTCTGATTGGGCTCAGGGGTATTGTTGTCGCCCGCTCTGTCCGTCTATCCAGGCATCTGTACCTCCGTGTGTCCACTTTTCATTAGGAACTACAGAAGGCAGGCCGATGGAACTTCCTTCCATTATAGCATGTAATAGGTACATGTGCCTTCTGTACGTTTCATTGGTCAGGTCATCTTGTGTCTGTCTTTCAACCTTATCTATTATGGGCCTTCTTATAGTAAGTTTCTAAAATCCAGTGGTGGTCAAATCATTTACACAATAATTTTTCTCTCCATTCTACTTCCAAAATATTCATGGGATGTTTTACTGGTCTACATAAATCTACATATTACATCAAAACAGGTTTCTGCAAGGGGTGTGGACAGGGGAGATAACCACATGGGGAATTGAGCTGTAATGTGCTGGGAAATATAGTGCACATTTCCAGTTTAAATCTCTACGACGCTTTCTGTTCATGAACCATTTACCCATTACTTATTTGGCTTTAATTATGCTTCAGATGTAATTTGTGAAATTCCCAGGACTTGGGAACACATAAAAATAGGAGTATGGTATCCATCTGTGGCACTAATTTCTTTACTGAGGGTCATCTTAGAGCTTACAGATCTATGTTTACGGAAAACAGAGGCTTTATTTCTGAGTGATACACTGAACAAGCCAACGTTTACTTGCTATATCTTCTGAATATATATATGAAACAACTTTAAGAAGAATCAGGTGTGCCTGAAATGAATCTATCAAACTTCATAATAAAAGTAAATTGTATTTTATCAACAAAAAGAGGTGTCCTTGCCCGCAGTTAAGTGAGAGCTATTTAATGAAAAATATGAACAATATGCGAACAGTTCAGCATTCTTTTGGGGATCCGCACAGAAGCCCCAGCGAACAAAAATCCATTCGGACAAAAGCCTCAGTGGACAGAAGTCTCATCCGACATTTAGTTTCAGGCCACGGCAATAGCATCACAACTTTACAGATTTTTCATCACAGCTATGCGGATATTTTTTTATACCCCCAGTACGTAGTAGGGGGTGTACTAGATTCCGCTTGTCCGTTCTTGTGTTCATCCATCCATCTCTCCTTCCATCTGAAATTCATTTGCGGGCAATAACTTGAGAACCATGCACTCTTCGGAATCTTCTCAAATTTGGTATGCATTTACCATGCCATGAGATGTTGCTTGGGATTGCGTTTCACCCACTTACACATTGGGTAGCGCCACCTGGTGGCAAAAACCGAAATTCGTTTCCGAGCAAGTTGGTATGCATACACCATGTCATATCGCTTGGGATTGCGTTTCGCACACTTGCATCTACAGGTGGCACCACCTGGTGGCAAATCTAAATTTGTTTTCCAGGCAATAACTTGAAAACCACTCATCGGATTCTTCTCTGCATATACCATACCATGACATGTCGCTTGGAATTGAGTTTCGCCTACTTGTGGGACCATCTGGTGGCAAAATCCAGAATACATTTCCAGGTAATTAACCTGTTAACTTGGTGGCAAAATCTTAATTTGGTTTCCGGGCAATTACTTCAGAACCCCTTATCAGTTTCTTCTAAAATTTGCTATGCGGATGCGCTGAGACGTCGCTTGCGGTTGCATCTCGTGCACTTGTGTCTATAGGTGACACCAGTTCTTTAAAAGTTTTGCCAAAAATTATGTCCCTTTTTTTAAGTGCCTGTGAATCTACATATTTTATTGAGCCCAGTGGTTCAATCAGTGGTTCATACTAAAGCGTATACAAATGCCATAACTCTCTACTATGCATCCAAGCTCGTACATCTATAAAAACATCTTGGTGTGGACTGTTTGGGAGCTGATGGTTTGTAGCACCTGGTGCCCCATGTTTGAAATGTTTCTTCACTCGTACTTAATATAAAATATTCGTTATACAAGAAACGTGGTGTAATTTAGTCTATAAAGACATATTGTTAGATTACTGTCTATTTCCCGTCTCAAAAAATGTTATAACACAATCTAGTCTGAGTAGTTTAACCCTACCAGGCCTGGGGAGGGGGGTGGAGGGCAAAATGCCCCCCCCCTACCAAATTTTCTGCGCTATCTCCGGAACGACACAAAATGGAGAGCTGAAACTAGTTTATCATATTGGAGTCATTTTAAGCCTATTTGCATAATCCCACGAGCAGAGGATCATGGATAAATTCAAGATAGCGGCCACGTGGGGTACCAGAAAAGTGATGTTTTTGTCATATTTCTTCAAAATTTCTGCTTTTTTGCGATGAAAAGTGGGCAAAAACGATTTTAGTTCACATCACATTAATATTTACCAATTTATCATGCCGTTTTTGAGGAGAAATTGCATAAATAAAAAATTCGAAAAATCTACCAAAAAATGCTGTTTTTGAAAATGACGTCATCAAAGTGGCCATCTTGGATTTTTTTTACATTTCCTGGTAGAGCTTGACCCAAGGGTATATTATGGTAAGTTTCAGCCGCGTAGCTCAAGGGGTAAGAAAAATAATTCATCCTTTACATTTCTAACTCAGGGTTATTCTACAACCACAGCCCAACCAGGCTAAAAAGAATTAGCAAAAATTTCCCGGAAGCCAATGAAAGAAAACCTGGCACCAATGATTTTCGCAGTTTGCAAGGTCCAACCTATCAGAAAATGTCAAGTTACAAGAATTTACAAACCAAAACTACTCGGCGACAATTGGCCCCACACTATATGGACAAAATTCAGCCCCAGTACAAACAACAACTATTATGGAGTTTTATATGGACGGAATTACAGAGTTATTTCAAGCGTGATCTATTATGAATATCACGCAGTAATGGTAGTCCATTTGTATAGTTCAGTTTGTTATACACTCTGCAGAAAAGAGAATTTGTGCGAAGCCAACTATTGAGTTTTCATGATCTCCAAAGTAGACGGCTGATTAAAACAGACAGACTTTAGAACTCAAATGTCACCCTAATCGATGGACTAGCCAAAATATTGAGAACGTTTTATCTTGTGGAAAGAGTTGACTTTGTTAGAGAAAGTGGAAGTGAGTCTGTCCGACAGTGCAGATATCATGGTAGGATCAGGTGGAATGTTGCTGGAGGCGGATTAGTGGTTGTACCATGTATTAATCCCTACACGGCCATAATCTTAATCTCTGCAGCTTAAGGACTTCATCGGATTACAAACGATATTTATGTGGCTCGTTTGAACAACTCGGCGTCCACAAAAATGTTCATACCAGTTCAGGAACCTGTACATGTACCCGAGAACTACGCAGTATTGCACTAACACGTGACAGAAAGCTCCAAGGCTATTGTAATATAACCTTGCTAGAAGCACGCATGTACCGCTAGGCTTATTCAAACCAAACTGTTGTTAATTTCTCATTAAACAGCGCACTGAAACTAGTACTTCAAGCGCAGAAGGAACGCTTTATATAATAATCCCCATGGAGTGTGGATTTAATCACGATTATACACACAGGTTTATCGATATCTATGTATGAAATAATATATACATATAAATTCATGTACATGTACCTGCGAAATGTAGCTCTTACTTCGAAGCCGGTAAGCTGAGGTCTACGGCATAAAAACTTTCGTAATCTGTCGGATTCTTGTGGATTCCACTTCATGTCAAGAAAGTTCTTTCTAATAACAGAAATAGCCCAATGGGCCCAAAACCCCTCTGCTGTTGGGATTCCGGTGCCTATATGATTTTAATTAGTGACGTTCGTTTATACTTCATTTATTCACGTACGTGTACCAGCCTTACCTGGTCGAAATGTGTTATGCAGCGTATCGTATTGAATATGTCGTGATATAGAATACGACTGAAGTGCTGTCCACGTTGACCGGTGACCTAATGCTGCGGTTGAGAATTAGTAGAGAAACGGCGTTTTCGGTTGTACATGGTGTAACGGGAGGCACTTGTTCCAGTGCTTGTACTAGCGGGAATTCCCTTTAGCTCAGTCGGTAGAGCGATGGTGTAGCAAGTAAGAGGACCCCGGACCGAATCCCGATAGCACCTAAAATCTTCATCCTTTACATTGGTGCCTTAACCACTGGTTCATGGAGCGTGGAGCTCTGGACCAGAAAACCTGGGTTGATTTCGGAAGGGGAGAAGATTTAGGCGGGGAGGAGTGCAACGGGAGGCACTTGTACGAGTGTTTATACTAGCTTACAGGTAGCGGGGAATTTCCCTTTATCTCAGTCGGTAGAGCGCTGGTTTGGCAAGCAAGGGAATCCCGGATCGAATCCCGATAGCGCCTGAAATCTTCATCCTTTATATTGGTGCCCATCTTCACCAGCCAAGTCAACTACATCGCGAAGCTCTCTACGCTGCCTTGACATTCTTGACTGGTGGCAGAGGAATACTGCTCTGCGCCACCTAGTGGAAGTTTTAACGGCGAGAGACTTTTTGCCACCAGGAGTTGTTCCCCTTCAATCTCAAGTCGGCACACGCGTGAGGCGATTCGTTATCGTTCGACCTTACAGCGTGTCCCAAAATCTGATTCAATTGATCAGAAACACCGAAAGTGGCCGTAAAAGTGCTCTTCCTGTATCTTTTCGGTAGAATTTCCTCGCATACTCGATACAACTCATTCTTAGTGGGGGCCACCATCTTGGGAAACCAAATACTACGTAATGCGCATTCTGATTGGATGCAGCACGCCGTCTCTGCATCCAATCATCAATGAGGATTAACGTTCCAACTTTACTAGAGAAGTATGCCAAGGCAATGTACAGAGCAACGTGATGTACGTCGACTTGGCTAGAGAAGATGATTGGTGCCGTGACTAATGGTCCATGGAGCGTCGGACTCCGGACCAGAGAACCTGGATTGATGTCGGGAGGGGAGAGGATTTAGGCGGAGAAGAGTGTAACGGGAGGCACTTGTACCAGTGCTTGTACTAGTTTACAGCTAACGGGAATTTCCCTTTAGCTCAATCGATAGAGCGCTGGTGTGGCAAGTAAGGGGACCTTGGATCGAATTCCGATAACGCCTAAAATCTTCATCCTTTATACGTGGGAGCGTTTAGGCGATCTATGAGCCATCTTTGCTCCAAATACGTGTTGCAGGGTGTCGTATTGAAGTTCCCGTGATGTAGTCTACCACAGGGGTGAGCCCACGTTGATTGGTGACGTCGTGAAGCGCATGCGCAGTCGATGAGTAATAGAGAAAGTACATTTTCGGGTGCACAGGGGGTCTTTGTCATCCATGAGCCATCCTTGGTCCAGAATGTCGTACTGAAGCTCTCGTGGTGTAGAATAACACTAGGGTTATAACCACGTTGACGGATGAGGCCATGTACTTCGATGAGATGAGGCCAATATTGAATACACATTACTGGCCTACAGTCGGCATTAGGGATGTGACAAATATCCATGTACTCAGTTTTCATAAGAGATGAGACGAATATTGAAGTACCCCCTAAAGACTGCCATCGGCATGAGTTATGTGACCAATATAACAATATCACAGCACTTTTACACACTGCCGCGCTACGGTCACTGTTAGATATGTGACCATTATCCATGTACTCATAAGAGATGATATCAATATTGAATACTCACTACTGACCTGCGGTCGGCATTAAGAAAAGGACTAATATCCATGTATCGGTACTCAGTCTTCATAAGAGATGAGACCAATACTGAATATACATTACTGGCCTTCGGTCGGCATTAGGCATGTGACCAATATTCAAGTACCGGTACTCAATCTTCATAAGAGATGAGACCAATATGAATACACATTACTGGCCTTCGGTCGGCATTAGGCATGTGACCAATATTCAAGTACCGGTACTCGATCTTCATAAGAGATGAGACCAATACTGAATACACACTACTGGCCTACGGTCGGCATAAGGGATGTGACCAATATTCAAGTACCGGTACTCAATCTTCATAAGAGATGAGACCAATACTGAATACACATTACTGGCCTTCGGTCGGCATTAGGGATGTGACCAATATTCAAGTACCGGTACTCAGTCTTCATAAGAGATGAGACCGATACTGAATACACACTACTGGCCTTCGGTCAGCATTAGGGATGTGACCAATATTCATGTACTCAGTCTTCATAAGAGATCAGACCAATACTGAATACACACTACTGGCCTACGATCGGCATTAGGCATGTGACAAAATATCCACGTACTCAGTCTTCGTAAGAGTGAGTGAGTGAGTGAATATGATTTAGTGTCGCTTTCAACACTATTTCATCATATCACGACGTTTGATTCCTATTCCTTTTCACACCCGAAACCCACACGAATAGGGTCTTATTTCTTTTAACACCCGGGGCCCCAAGGGTGGGTTCCTATTTCTTTTCACACCCGGGAAACCCACGGGTGCCCCAGTTAGTCGCCTCTTACGACAAGCTCTCTGAAGAGCTGAGGCCAGTTTTGACCATGACCTGGAGTGTGCACAACGACACCTCAGGTCAATCCCCGGGAGCCCCACGGCATTACAGATGTGACCAATATACATGTACTCAGTCTTCATAAGAGATGAGACCATTATACAATACCCATTACTGGCCCACGGACGGCAATAGGGATTTACACAATATCCATGTATTCAGTCTTGATAAGAGACGAGAACAATGTCGAATACACACTACTGACCTGCGGTAGGCATTAGGGATATGACCAATATCCATGTTCTCAGTCTTGATAAGAGACGAGAACAATGTTGAATAGACACTACTGACCTGCGGTAGGCATTAGGGATATGACCAATATCCATGTTCTCAGTCTTGATAAGAGACGAGAACAATGTCGAATACACACTACTGACCTGCGGTAGGCATTAGGGATATGACCAATATCCATGTACTCAGTCTTGATAAGAGACGAGAACAATGTCGAATACACACTACTGACCTGCGGTAGGCATTAGGGATATGACCAATATCCATGTTCTCAGTCTTGATAAGAGACGAGAACAATGTTGAATAGACACTACTGGCCTACGGTCGGCATTAGGGATGTGACCAATATCCATGTACTCAGTCTTGATAAGAGACGAGAACAATGTCGAATACACACTACTGACCTGCGGTAGGCATTAGGGATATGACCAATATCCATGTTCTCAGTCTTGATAAGAGATGAGAACAATGTTGAATAGACACTACTGGCCTACGGTCGGCATTAGGGATGTGACCAATATCCATGTACTCAGTCTTCATAAGAGACGAGAACAATACTGAATAGACACTACTGGCCTACGGTCGGCATTAAGGATGCTCTTATTCTTCGTAAGAGATCAGACCAATGTTGTATACACACTACTATAGGAGATGTGACCAATATTAACCAGACTACTACAGCCACTATAGTGGTGACTAATATCAACCAGATTACTACAGCCATTACAGATGTGACTAAAATCAGAGTATTTATTATCGGACTACGGTCGTGATTAGGCATGGGGCCAATATCAACCAGACAACTACAACCATTAGATATGTGACTAATACTAAAGTATCTAGTATCGGATCACGGTCGTCATTATGGATGTGACTGATATCAACCACATTACTACAGCCCTTAGAGATGCGACTAATATCAACCAGAGTACTACAGACATTAGTATCGAATTACGGTCGTCTTTAGTGATGTTGCCAATATCTTCCACACTACTTCAACCCTTAGAATTGTGCCTAATCTCAAAGTATCTTTAGTATCGGACTACGGTCGTCATTAAGGATGTGACCAATATCAACGGACTACAGTCATCAGATATGTGACTAATGTCACGGTATTGCAGTATAAAATTGGTCACTGTGGATAGTTCTAGAACAATAGAGCTGAGGTAAACTTGTTTACCGTCTGTTCTGTGATTATAATCATAGAATTCTCTCGAAGCTGTTGTGACCGATTTATCATGATTAAAATGGCCGATATAGGAAAAGACCCGTATTACGATGGTAATTGGGTCACAGCGCCATCTACACATCTACACAGCGCCATCTGCACATCTATACGCCTGTATACATACTGTTGTGAGTTATTCATTTTCGAGCTTTCTAGAAGCTGTTGTAATCGTATCTGGGTTAAATCTTACGTCATTGCTGTACCGGTGGAAGTTTCTTGATTCGATAGAATAATCTCGAATGCCCGATAGAGTATAAATAGCTCGACGTTTAGTGATCGTGGAGAGATTCAAACGGCTTCTATGTGGGTGCATACTACAGCCATTAGTATCGAATTTCGGTCGTCTTTAGTGATGTTGCCAATACCAACCACACTACTACCACCCTTAGAATTGTGCCTAGTAGTGTCTAGTATCGGACTACGGTCGTCATTATGAATGTGACTAATATCAACCAGACTGCCAGGCCATTAGATTTGTGACTGATATCAAAGTATCAAGTATCGGATTACGGTCGTCTTTAGTTATGTTGCCAATATCAACCAGACTATACCGCCGTTAGAGTCGTGACTAATATCAATGTATCTAGTATCGGAACACATTATTCATTAGGGATGTGACCTTTACCAACCAGATTACTACAGCCAAGAAAACCTGACTAACATACAGTCGTCATTAGGGATGTGACCAATATCAAAGAATCTAGTATTGAATTAAGGTCGTCACTAGGGATGTCATAAATATCAACCAGATTACTACAGCCATTAGAGATGTGACTAATATCAAAGTATCTAGTATTGGATTACGGTCGTCATTAGGGATGTGACCAATATCAACCAGATTACTACAACCATTAGACATGTGACTAATATCAAGTATCTATTATCGCATTACAGTCGTCATTAGGGATATGACTGATATCAACCAGACTACTGCAGCCATTAGAGATGTGACTAATATCAAAGAATCTAGTATTGGATTACGGTCGTCATTAGGGATTTGAATGATGTTACTGAAGCCATTAGAGATGTGACTAATATCAAAGTATCTAGTACTGTATTAAGGTCGTCACTAGGGATGTGATAAATATCAACCAGATTACTGCAGCCATTAAAGATGTGACTAATATCAAAGAATCTAGTATTGGATTACGGTCGTCATTAGGGATGTGATCAATATCAACCAGATTACTGCAGTCATTAGAGATGTGACTAATATCAAAGAATCTAGTATTGGATTACGTTCGTCATTAGGGATGTGATCAATATCAACCAGACTACTGCAGCCATTAGAGATGTGACTAATATCAAAGGATCTAGTATTGGATTACGTTCGTCATTAGGGATGTGATCAATATCAACCAGATTACTGCAGCCATTAGAGATGTGACTAATATCAAAGTATCTAGTATTGGATTACGGTCGTCATTAGGGATGTGATCAATATCAACCAGACTACTGCAGCCATTAGAGATGTGACTAATATCAAAGAATCTAGTATCGGATTACGGTCGTCATTAGGGATGTGACCAATATCAACCAGATTACTACAACCATTAGAGATGTGACTAATATCAAAGAATCTAGTATCGGATTACGGTCGTCATTAGTGATGTGACCAATATCAACCAGATTACTGCAGCCATTAGAGATGTCACTAATATCAAAGAATCTAGTGTTGGATTACAGTCGTCATTAGGGATGTGATCAATATCAACCAGACTACTGCAGTCATTAGAGATGTGACTAATATCAAAGTATCTAGTATTGGATTACGGTCGTCATTAGGGATGTGATCAATATCAACCAGATTACTGCAGTCATTAGAGATGTGACTAATATCAAAGAATCTAGTATTGGATTACGGTCGTCATTAGGGATGTGATCAATATCAACCAGATTACTGCAGTCATTAGAGATGAGACTAATATCAAAGAATCTAGTGTTGGATTACGGTCGTCATTAGGGATGTGATCGATATCAACCAGACTACTGCAGTCATTAGAGAAGTGACTAATATCAAAGAATCTAGTATTGGATTACGGTCGTCATTAGGGATGTGATCGATATCATCCAGATTACTACAGTCATTAGAGATGTGACTAATATCAAAGAATCTAGTATTGGATTACGGTCGACATTAGGGATGTGATCAATATCAACCAGACTACTGCTGTCATTAGAGATGTGACTAATATCAAAGAAACTAGTATTGGATTACGGTCGTCATTAGGGATGTGATCAATATCAACCAGACTACTGCAGCCATTAGAGATGTGACTAATATCAAAGAATCTAGTATTGGATTACGTTCGTCTTTAGGGATGTGATCAATATCAACCAGACTACTGCAGCCATTAGAGATGTGACTAATATCAAAGAATCTAGTATTGGACTACGTTCGTCATTAGGGATGTGATCAATATCAACCAGATTACTGCACCCATTAGAGATGTGACTAATATCAAAGAATCTAGTATTGGATTACGGTCGCCATTAGGGATGTGATCAATATCAACCACATTACTGCACTCATTAGAGATGAGACTAATATCAAAGAATCTAGTGTTGGATTACAGTCGTCATTAGGGATGTGATCGATATCAACCAGACTACTGCAGTCATTAGACATGTGACTAATTTCAAAGAATCTAGTATTGGATTACGGCCGTCATTAGGGATGTGAACGATATCATCCAGATTACTACAGTCATTAGAGATGTGACTAATATCAAAGAATCTAGTATTGGATTACGTTCGTCATTAGGGATGTGATCAATATCAACCAGACTACTGCAGCCATTAGAGATGTGACTAATATCAAAGAATCTAGTATTGGATTACGGTCGTCATTAGGGATGTGATCAATATCAACCAGACTACTGCAGCCATTAGAGATGTGACTAATATCAAAGAATCTAGTATCGGATTACGATCGTCATTAGGGATGTGATCAATATCAACCAGATTACTGCAGCCATTAGAGATGTGACTAATATCAAAGAATCTAGTATTGGATTACGGTCGTCATTAGGAATGTGATCAATATCAACCAGACTACTGCAGCCATTAGAGATGTGACTAATATCAAAGAATCTAGTATCGGATTACGGTCGTCATTAGGGATGTGACCAATATCAACCAGATTACTACAACCATTAGAGATGTGACTAATATCAAAGAATCTAGTATCGGATTACGGTCGTCATTAGTGATGTGACCAATATAAACCAGATAACTGCAGCCATTAGAGATGTCACTAATATCAAAGAATCTAGTGTTGGATTACAGTCGTCATTAGGGATGTGATCAATATCAACCAGACTACTGCAGTCATTAGAGATGTGACTAATATCAAAGTATCTAGTATTGGATTACGGTCGTCATTAGGGATGTGATCAATATCAACCAGATTACTGCAGTCATTAGGAATGTGACTAATATCAAAGAATCTAGTATTGGATTACGGTCGTCATTAGGGATGTGATCAATATCAACCACATTACTGCAGTCATTAGAGATGAGACTAATATCAAAGAATCTAGTGTTGGATTACGGTCGTCATTAGGGATGTGATCGATATCAACCAGACTACTGCAGTCATTAGAGAAGTGACTAATATCAAAGAATCTAGTATTGGATTACGGTCGTCATTAGGGATGTGATCGATATCATCCAGATTACTACAGTCATTAAGAGATGTGACTAATATCACAGAATCTAGTATTGGATTACGGTCGACATTAGGGATGTGATCAATATCAACCAGACTACTGCTGTCATTAGAGATGTGACTAATATCAAAGAATCTAGTATTGGATTACGGTCGTCATTAGGGATGTGATCAATATCAACCAGACTACTGCAGCCATTAGAGATGTGACTAATATCAAAGAATCTAGTATCGGATTACGATCGTCATTAGGGATGTGATCAATATCAACCAGATTACTGCAGCCATTAGAGATGTGACTAATATCAAAGTATCTAGTATTGGATTACGGTCGTCATTAGGAATGTGATCAATATCAAACAGACTACTGTCGCCATTAGAGATGTGACTAATATCAAAGAATCTAGTATCGGATTACGGTCGTCATTAGGGATGTGACCAATATCAACCAGATTACTACAACCATTAGAGATGTGACTAATATCAAAGAATCTAGCATCGGACTACGATCGCCATTAGGGATGTGACCAATATCAACCAGATTACTACAGCCATCAGAGATGTGACTAGTATCAAAATCACTAGTATCGGATTACGGTTGTCATTAGGGGTGTGACCAATATCAACTATATTACTATACAGCCCTTAGACATGTGACTAATATCAAACTATCTAGTATCAGATTACGGTCGTCATTAGGAATATGATCAATATCAACCAGAGTATTACAGCATTAGAGATGACTAATATCAAAGTATCTAGTATTGGACTACGGTCGCCAATAGCGATGCGACTAATATCAACCAGAGTACTACAGACATTAGTATCGAATTACGGTCGTCTTTAGTGATGTTGCCAATATCAACCACACTACTTCAACCCTTAGAATTGTGCCTAATCTCAAAGTATCTTTAGTATCGGACTACGGTCGTCATTAAGGATGTGACCAATATCAACGGACTACAGTCATCAGATATGTGACTAATGTCACGGTATTGCAGTATAAAATTGGTCACTGTGGATAGTTCTAGAACAATAGAGCTGAGGTAAACTTGTTTACCGTCTGTTCTGTGATTATAATCATAGAATTCTCTCGAAGCTGTTGTGACCGATTTATCATGATTAAAATGGCCGATATAGGAAAAGACCCGTATTACGATGGTAATTGGGTCACAGCGCCATCTACACATCTACACAGCGCCATCTGCACATCTATACGCCTGTATACATACTGTTGTGAGTTATTCATTTTCGAGCTTTCTAGAAGCTGTTGTAATCGTATCTGGGTTAAATCTTACGTCATTGCTGTACCGGTGGAAGTTTCTTGATTCGATAGAATAATCTCGAATGCCCGATAGAGTATAAATAGCTCGACGTTTAGTGATCGTAGAGAGATTCAAACGGCTTCTATGTGGGTGCATACTACAGCCATTAGTATCGAATTTCGGTCGTCTTTAGTGATGTTGCCAATACCAACCACACTACTACCACCCTTAGAATTGTGCCTAGTAGTGTCTAGTATCGGACTACGGTCGTCATTATGAATGTGACTAATATCAACCAGACTGCCAGGCCATTAGATTTGTGACTGATATCAAAGTATCAAGTATCGGATTACGGTCGTCTTTAGTTATGTTGCCAATATCAACCAGACTATACCGCCGTTAGAGTCGTGACTAATATCAATGTATCTAGTATCGGAACACATTATTCATTAGGGATGTGACCTTTACCAACCAGATTACTACAGCCAAGAAAACCTGACTAACATACAGTCGTCATTAGGGATGTGACCAATATCAAAGAATCTAGTATTGAATTAAGGTCGTCACTAGGGATGTCATAAATATCAACCAGATTACTACAGCCATTAGAGATGTGACTAATATCAAAGTATCTAGTATTGGATTACGGTCGTCATTAGGGATGTGACCAATATCAACCAGATTACTACAACCATTAGACATGTGACTAATATCAAGTATCTATTATCGCATTACAGTCGTCATTAGGGATATGACTGATATCAACCAGACTACTGCAGCCATTAGAGATGTGACTAATATCAAAGAATCTAGTATTGGATTACGGTCGTCATTAGGGATTTGAATGATGTTACTGAAGCCATTAGAGATGTGACTAATATCAAAGTATCTAGTACTGTATTAAGGTCGTCACTAGGGATGTGATAAATATCAACCAGATTACTGCAGCCATTAAAGATGTGACTAATATCAAAGAATCTAGTATTGGATTACGGTCGTCATTAGGGATGTGATCAATATCAACCAGATTACTGCAGTCATTAGAGATGTGACTAATATCAAAGAATCTAGTATTGGATTACGTTCGTCATTAGGGATGTGATCAATATCAACCAGACTACTGCAGCCATTAGAGATGTGACTAATATCAAAGAATCTAGTATCGGATTACGGTCGTCATTAGGGATGTGATCAATATCAACCAGATTACTGCAGCCATTAGAGATGTGCCTAATATCAAAGTATCTAGTATTGGATTACGGTCGTCATTAGGGATGTGATCAATATCAACCAGACTACTGCAGCCATTAGAGATGTGACTAATATCAAAGAATCTAGTATCGGATTACGGTCGTCATTAGGGATGTGACCAATATCAACCAGATTACTACAACCATTAGAGATGTGACTAATATCAAAGAATCTAGTATCGGATTACGGTCGTCATTAGGGATGTGACCAATATCAACCAGATTACTGCAGCCATTAGAGATGTCACTAATATCAAAGAATCTAGTGTTGGATTACAGTCGTCATTAGGGATGTGATCAATATCAACCAGACTACTGCAGTCATTAGAGATGTGACTAATATCAAAGTATCTAGTATTGGATTACGGTCGTCATTAGGGATGTGATCAATATCAACCAGATTACTGCAGTCATTAGAGATGTGACTAATATCAAAGAATCTAGTATTGGATTACGGTCGTCATTAGGGATGTGATCAATATCAACCAGATTACTGCAGTCATTAGAGATGAGACTAATATCAAAGAATCTAGTGTTGGATTACGGTCGTCATTAGGGATGTGATCGATATCAACCAGACTACTGCAGTCATTAGAGAAGTGACTAATATCAAAGAATCTAGTATTGGATTACGGTCGTCATTAGGGATGTGATCGATATCATCCAGATTACTACAGTCATTAAGAGATGTGACTAATATCACAGAATCTAGTATTGGATTACGGTCGACATTAGGGATGTGATCAATATCAACCAGACTACTGCTGTCATTAGAGATGTGACTAATATCAAAGAATCTAGTATTGGATTACGGTCGTCATTAGGGATGTGATCAATATCAACCAGACTACTGCAGCCATTAGAGATGTGACTAATATCAAAGAATCTAGTATCGGATTACGATCGTCATTAGGGATGTGATCAATATCAACCAGATTACTGCAGCCATTAGAGATGTGACTAATATCAAAGTATCTAGTATTGGATTACGGTCGTCATTAGGAATGTGATCAATATCAAACAGACTACTGTCGCCATTAGAGATGTGACTAATATCAAAGAATCTAGTATCGGATTACGGTCGTCATTAGGGATGTGACCAATATCAACCAGATTACTACAACCATTAGAGATGTGAGTAATATCAAAGAATCTAGCATCGGACTACGATCGCCATTAGGGATGTGACCAATATCAACCAGATTACTACAGCCATCAGAGATGTGACTAGTATCAAAATCACTAGTATCGGATTACGGTTGTCATTAGGGGTGTGACCAATATCAACTATATTACTATACAGCCCTTAGACATGTGACTAATATCAAACTATCTAGTATCAGATTACGGTCGTCATTAGGAATATGATCAATATCAACCAGAGTATTACAGCATTAGAGATGACTAATATCAAAGTATCTAGTATTGGACTACGGTCGCCAATAGCGATGCGACTAATATCAACCAGAGTACTACAGACATTAGTATCGAATTACGGTCGTCTTTAGTGATGTTGCCAATATCAACCACACTACTTCAACCCTTAGAATTGTGCCTAATCTCAAAGTATCTTTAGTATCGGACTACGGTCGTCATTAAGGATGTGACCAATATCAACGGACTACAGTCATCAGATATGTGACTAATGTCACGGTATTGCAGTATAAAATTGGTCACTGTGGATAGTTCTAGAACAATAGAGCTGAGGTAAACTTGTTTACCGTCTGTTCTGTGATTATAATCATAGAATTCTCTCGAAGCTGTTGTGACCGATTTATCATGATTAAAATGGCCGATATAGGAAAAGACCCGTATTACGATGGTAATTGGGTCACAGCGCCATCTACACATCTACACAGCGCCATCTGCACATCTATACGCCTGTATACATACTGTTGTGAGTTATTCATTTTCGAGCTTTCTAGAAGCTGTTGTAATCGTATCTGGGTTAAATCTTACGTCATTGCTGTACCGGTGGAAGTTTCTTGATTCGATAGAATAATCTCGAATGCCCGATAGAGTATAAATAGCTCGACGTTTAGTGATCGTGGAGAGATTCAAACGGCTTCTATGTGGGTGCATACTACAGCCATTAGTATCGAATTTCGGTCGTCTTTAGTGATGTTGCCAATACCAACCACACTACTACCACCCTTAGAATTGTGCCTAGTAGTGTCTAGTATCGGACTACGGTCGTCATTATGAATGTGACTAATATCAACCAGACTGCCAGGCCATTAGATTTGTGACTGATATCAAAGTATCAAGTATCGGATTACGGTCGTCTTTAGTTATGTTGCCAATATCAACCAGACTATACCGCCGTTAGAGTCGTGACTAATATCAATGTATCTAGTATCGGAACACATTATTCATTAGGGATGTGACCTTTACCAACCAGATTACTACAGCCAAGAAAACCTGACTAACATACAGTCGTCATTAGGGATGTGACCAATATCAAAGAATCTAGTATTGAATTAAGGTCGTCACTAGGGATGTCATAAATATCAACCAGCTTACTACAGCCATTAGAGATGTGACTAATATCAAAGTATCTAGTATTGGATTACGGTCGTCATTAGGGATGTGACCAATATCAACCAGATTACTACAACCATTAGACATGTGACTAATATCAAGTATCTATTATCGCATTACAGTCGTCATTAGGGATATGACTGATATCAACCAGACTACTGCAGCCATTAGAGATGTGACTAATATCAAAGAATCTAGTATTGGATTACGGTCGTCATTAGGGATTTGAATGATGTTACTGAAGCCATTAGAGATGTGACTAATATCAAAGTATCTAGTACTGTATTAAGGTCGTCACTAGGGATGTGATAAATATCAACCAGATTACTGCAGCCATTAAAGATGTGACTAATATCAAAGAATCTAGTATTGGATTACGGTCGTCATTAGGGATGTGATCAATATCAACCAGATTACTGCAGTCATTAGAGATGTGACTAATATCAAAGAATCTAGTATTGGATTACGTTCGTCATTAGGGATGTGATCAATATCAACCAGACTACTGCAGCCATTAGAGATGTGACTAATATCAAAGAATCTAGTATCGGATTACGGTCGTCATTAGGGATGTGATCAATATCAACCAGATTACTGCAGCCATTAGAGATGTGCCTAATATCAAAGTATCTAGTATTGGATTACGGTCGTCATTAGGGATGTGATCAATATCAACCAGACTACTGCAGCCATTAGAGATGTGACTAATATCAAAGAATCTAGTATCGGATTACGGTCGTCATTAGGGATGTGACCAATATCAACCAGATTACTACAACCATTAGAGATGTGACTAATATCAAAGAATCTAGTATCGGATTACGGTCGTCATTAGGGATGTGACCAATATCAACCAGATTACTGCAGCCATTAGAGATGTCACTAATATCAAAGAATCTAGTGTTGGATTACAGTCGTCATTAGGGATGTGATCAATATCAGCCAGACTACTGCAGTCATTAGAGATGTGACTAATATCAAAGTATCTAGTATTGGATTACGGTCGTCATTAGGGATGTGATCAATATCAACCAGATTACTGCAGTCATTAGAGATGTGACTAATATCAAAGAATCTAGTATTGGATTACGGTCGTCATTAGGGATGTGATCAAATCAACCAGATTACTGCAGTCATTAGAGATGAGACTAATATCAAAGAATCTAGTGTTGGATTACGGTCGTCATTAGGGATGTGATCGATATCAACCAGACTACTGCAGTCATTAGAGAAGTGACTAATATCAAAGAATCTAGTATTGGATTACGGTCGTCATTAGGGATGTGATCGATATCATCCAGTCATTAGAGATGTGACTAATATCAAAGAATCTAGTATTGGATTACGGTCGACATTAGGGATGTGATCAATATCAACCAGACTACTGCTGTCATTAGAGATGTGACTAATATCAAAGAATCTAGTATTGGATTACGGTCGTCATTAGGGATGTGATCAATATCAACCAGACTACTGCAGCCATTAGAGATTTGACTAATATCAAAGAATCTAGTATTGGATTACGTTCGTCTTTAGGGATGTGATCAATATCAACCAGACTACTGCAGCCATTAGAGATGTGACTAATATCAAAGAATCTAGTATTGGATTACGTTCGTCATTAGGGATGTGATCAATATCAACCAGATTACTGCACCCATTAGAGATGTGACTAATATCAAAGAATCTAGTATTGGATTACGGTCGCCATTAGGGATGTGATCAATATCAACCAGATTACTGCACTCATTAGAGATGAGACTAATATCAAAGAATCTAGTGTTGGATTACAGTCGTCATTAGGGATGTGATCGATATCAGCCAGACTACTGCAGTCATTAGACATGTGACTAATTTCAAAGAATCTAGTATCGGATTACGGTCGCCATTAGGGATGTGATCAATATCAACCAGATTACTGCAGCCATTAGAGATGTGACTAATATCAAAGTATCTAGTATTGGATTACGGTCGTCATTAGGAATGTGATCAATATCAACCAGACTACTGCAGCCATTAGAGATGTGACTAATATCAAAGAATCTAGTATTGGATTACGGTCGTCATTAGGGATGTGATCAATATCAAGCAGACTACTGCAGCCATTAGAGATGTGACTAATGTTAAATCTAGTATTGATTACGTTCGTCATTAGGGATGTGATCAATATCAACCAGACTACTGCAGCCATTAGAGATGTGACTAATATCAAAGAACGTATTGATTGCTGCTCGTCATTAGGGATGTGATCAATATCAACCAGACTACTGCAGCCATTAGAGATGTGACTAATATCAAAGAATCTAGTATCGGATTACGGTCGTCATTAGGGATGTGACCAATATCAACCAGATTACTACAACCATTAGAGATGTGACTAATATCAAAGAATCTAGTATCGGATTACGGTCGTCATTAGTGATGTGACCAATATCAACCAGATTACTGCAGCCATTAGAGATGTGACTAATATCAAAGAATCTAGTATCGGATTACGGTCGTCATTAGTGATGTGACCAATATCAACCAGATTACTGCAGCCATTAGAGATGTGACTAATATCAAAGAATCTAGTGTTGGATTACAGTCGTCATTAGGAATGTGATCAATATCAACCAGATTACTGCACCCATTAGAGATGTGACTAATATCAAAGAATCTAGTATTGGATTACGGTCGTCATTAGGGATGTGATCAATATCAACCAGACTACTGCAGCCATTAGAGATGTGACTAATATCAAAGAATCTAGTATTGGATTACGGTCGTCGTTAGGGATGTGATCAATATCAACAAAACTACTACAGTCATTAGTGATGTGACTAATATCAAAGAATCTAGTATTGGATTACGGTCGTCATTAGGGATGTGATCAATATCAACCAAACTACTGCAGTCATTAGAGATGTGACTAATATCAAAGAATCTAGTATTGGATTACGTTCGTCATTAGGGATGTGATCAATATCAACCAGATTACTGCACCCATTAGAGATGTGACTAATATCAAAGAATCTAGTATTGGATTACGGTCGTCATTAGGGATGTGATAAATATCAACCAGATTACTGCACTCATTAGAGATGAGACTAATATCAAAGAATCTAGTGTTGGATTACAGTCGTCATTAGGGATGTGATCGATATCAACCAGGCTACTGCAGTCATTAGAGATGTGACTCATTTCAAAGAATCTAGTATTGGATTACGGCCGTCATTAGGGATGTGATCGATATCATCCAGATTACTACAGTCATTAGAGATGTGACTAATATGAAAGAATCTAGTATTGGATTACGGGCGTTGTTAGGGATGTGATCAATATCAACCAGACTACCGCAGCCATTAGAGATGTGACTAATATCAAAGAATCTAGTATTGGATTACGTTCGTCATTAGGGATGTGATCAATATCAACCAGATTACTGCAGCCATTAGAGATGTGACTAATATCAAAGTATCTAGTATTGGATTACGGTCGTCATTAGGAATGTGATCAATATCAACCAGACTACTGCAGCCATTAGAGATGTCACTAATATCAAAGAATCTAGTATCGGATTACGGTCGTCATTAGGGATGTGACCAATATCAACCAGATTACTACAACCATTAGAGATGTGACTAATATCAAAGAATCTAGTATCGGATTACGGTCGTCATTAGTGATGTGACCAATATCAACCAGATTACTGCAGCCATTAGAGATGTCACTAATATCAAAGAATCTAGTGTTGGATTACAGTCGTCATTAGGGATGTGATCAATATCAACCAGACTACTGCAGTCATTAGAGATGTGACTAATATCAAAGTATCTAGTATTGGATTACGGTCGTCATTAGGGATGTGATCAATATCAACCAGATTACTGCAGTCATTAGGAATGTGACTAATATCAAAGAATCTAGTATTGGATTACGGTCGTCATTAGGGATGTGATCAATATCAACCAGACTACTGCAGTCATTAGAGAAGAGACTAATATCAAAGAATCTAGTATTGGATTACGGTCGTCATTAGGGATGTGATCGATCAATATCAACCAGACTACTGCAGTCATTAGAGATGTGACTAATTTCAAAGAATCTAGTATTGGATTACGGCCGTCATTAGGGATGTGATCGATATCATCCAGATTACTACAGTCATTAGAGATGTGACTAATATGAAAGAATCTAGTATTGGATTACGGGCGTTGTTAGGGATGTGATCAATATCAACCAGACTACCGCAGCCATTAGAGATGTGACTAATATCAAAGAATCTAGTATTGGATTACGTTCGTCATTAGGGATGTGATCAATATCAACCAGATTACTGCAGCCATTAGAGATGTGACTAATATCAAAGTATCTAGTATTGGATTACGGTCGTCATTAGGAATGTGATCAATATCAACCAGACTACTGCAGCCATTAGAGATGTGACTAATATCAAAGAATCTAGTATTGATTACGGATTCAACGCAGTCATTAGAGATCTAATATCAAAGAATCTAGTATCGATTACGGTCGTCATTAGGGATGTGACCAATATCAACCAGATTACTACAACCATTAGAGATGTGACTAATATCAAAGAATCTAGTATCGGATTACGGTCGTCATTAGTGATGTGACCAATATCAACCAGATTACTGCAGCCATTAGAGATGTCACTAATATCAAAGAATCTAGTGTTGGATTACAGTCGTCATTAGGGATGTGATCAATATCAACCAGACTACTGCAGTCATTAGAGATGTGACTAATATCAAAGTATCTAGTATTGGATTACGGTCGTCATTAGGGATGTGATCAATATCAACCAGATTACTGCAGTCATTAGGAATGTGACTAATATCAAAGAATCTAGTATTGGATTACGGTCGTCATTAGGGATGTGATCAATATCAACCAGACTACTGCAGTCATTAGAGAAGAGACTAATATCAAAGAATCTAGTATTGGATTACGGTCGTCATTAGGGATGTGATCGATCAATATCAACCAGACTACTGCAGTCATTAGAGATGTGACTAATTTCAAAGAATCTAGTATTGGATTACGGCCGTCATTAGGGATGTGATCGATATCATCCAGATTACTACAGTCATTAGAGATGTGACTAATATCAAAGAATCTAGTATTGGATTACGGTCGTCGTTAGGGATGTGATCAATATCAACCAGACTACTGCAGCCATTAGAGATGTGACTAATATCAAAGAATCTAGTATTGGATTACGTTCGTCATTAGGGATGTGATCAATATCAACCAGACTACTGCAGCCATTAGAGATGTGACTAATATCAAAGGATCTAGTATTGGATTACGTTCGTCATTAGGGATGTGATCAATATCAACCAGATTACTGCACCCATTAGAGATGTGACTAATATCAAAGAATCTAGTATTGGATTACGGTCGTCATTAGGGATGTGATCAATATCAACCAGACTACTGCAGCCATTAGAGATGTGACTAATATCAAAGAATCTAGTATTGGATTACGGTTGTCGTTAGGGATGTGATCAATATCAACCAAACTACTACAGTCATTAGAGATGTGACTAATATCAAAGAATCTAGTATTGGATTACGGTCGTCATTAGGGATGTGATCAATATCAACCAAACTACTGCAGTCATTAGAGATGTGACTAATATCAAAGAATCTAGTATTGGATCACGTTCGTCATTAGGGATGTGATCAATATCAACCAGATTACTGCACCCATTAGAGATGTGACTAATATCAAAGAACCAGGTATTGGATTACGGTCGTCATTAGGGATGTGATAAATATCAACCAGATTACTGCAGCCATTAGAGATGTGACTAATATCAAAGAATCTAGTATTGGATTACGGTCGTCATTAGGGATGTGATCAATATCAACCAGATTACTGCAGTCATTAGAGATGTGACTAATATCAAAGAATCTAGTATTGGATTACGTTCGTCATTAGGGATGTGATCAATATCAACCAGACTACTGCAGCCATTAGAGATGTGACTAATATCAAAGAATCTAGTATTGGATTACGGTCGTCATTAGGGATGTGATCAAGATCAACCAGACTACTGCAGCCAATAGAGATGTGACTAATATCAAAGAATCTAATATCGGATTACGGTCGTCATTAGGGATGTAATCAATATCAACCAGATTACTGCAGCCATTAGAGATGTGACTAATATCAAAGTATCTAGTATTGGATTACGGTCGTCATTAGGGATGTGATCAATATCAACCAGACTACTGCAGCCATTAGAGATGTGACTAATATCAAAGAATCTAGTATCGGATTACGGTCGTCATTAGGGATGTGACCAATATCAACCAGATTACTACAACCATTAGAGATGTGACTAATATCAAAGTATCTAGTGTTGGATTACAGTCGTCATTAGGGATGTGATCAATATCAACCAGATTACTGCAGTCATTAGAGATGAGACTAATATCAAAGAATCTAGTGTTGGATTACGGTCGTCATTAGGGATGTGATCGATATCAACCAGACTACTACAGTCATTAGAGAAGTGACTAATATCAAAGAATCTAGTATTGGATTACGGTCGACATTAGGGATGTGATCAATATCAACCAGACTACTGCTGTCATTAGAGATGTGACTAATATCAAAGAATCTAGTATTGGATTACGGTCGTCATTAGGGATGTGATCAATATCAACCAGACTACTGCAGCCATTAGAGATGTGACTAATATCAAAGAATCTAGTATTGGATTACGTTCGTGATTAGGGATGTGATCAATATCAACCAGACTACTGCAGCCATTAGAAATGTGACTAATATCAAAGAATCTAGTATTGGATTACGTTCGTCATTAGGGATGTGATCAATATCAACCAGATTACTGCATCCATTAGAGATGTGACTAATATCAAAGAATCTAGTATTGGATTACGGTCGCCGTTAGGGATGTGATCAATATCAACCAGATTACTGCACTCATTAGAGATGAGACTAATATCAAAGAATCTAGTGTTGGATTACAGTCGTCATTAGGGATGTGATCGATATCAACCAGACTACTGCAGTCATTAGAGATGTGACTAATTTCAAAGAATCTAGTATTGGATTACGGCCGTCATTAGGGATGTGATCGATATCATCCAGATTACTACAGTCATTAGAGATGTGACTAATATCAAAGAATCTAGTATTGGATTACGGTCGTCATTAGGGATGTGATCAATATCAACCAGAATACTGCAGCCATTAGAGATGTGACTAATATCAAAGAATCTAGTATTGGATTACGTTCGTCATTAGGGATGTGATCAATATCAACCAGACTACTGCAGCCATTAGAGATGTGACTAATATCAAAGGATCTAGTATTGGATTACGTTCGTCATTAGGGATGTGATCAATATCAACCAGATTACTGCACCCATTAGAGATGTGACTAATATCAAAGAATGTAGTATTGGATTACGGCCGTCATTAGGGATGTGATCAATATCAACCAGACTACTGCAGCCATTAGAGATGTGACTAATATCAAAGAATCTAGTATTGGATTACGGTCGTCGTTAGGGATGTGATCAATATCAACCAAACTACTACAGTCATTAGAGATGTGACTAATATCAAAGAATCTAGTATTGGATTACGGTCGTCATTAGGGATGTGATCAATATCAACCAAACTACTGCAGTCATTAGAGATGTGACTAATATCAAAGAATCTAGTATTGGACTACGGTCGTCATTAGGGATGTGATCAATATCAACCAGATTACTACAGTCATTAGAGATGTGACTAATATCAAAGAATCTAGTATTGGATTAGGGTCGTCATTGGGATGTGATCAATATCAACCAAACTACTACAGTCATTAGAGATGTGACTAATATCACAGAATCTAGTATTGGATTACGGTCGTCATTAGGATGTGATCAATATCAACCAAACTACTGCAGTCATTAGAGAGCGGACTAATATCAAAGAATCTAGTATTGATTACGATCGTCATTAGGGATGTGATCGATATCATCCAGATTACTACAGCTATTAGAGATGTGACTAATATCAAAGCACCTAGTATTGGACAAGCGTGGGCGTCGTTAGGGATGTGATCAATATCAACCGTGGACTACTGCAGCCATTAGAGATGTGACTACTAATGTATTAAATTCCTAGTATTGGACACGTTCAAGGATGTGATCAATATCAACCAGATTACTGCAGCCATAGATGTGACTAATATCAAAGTATCTAGTATTGGATTACGGTCGTCATTAGGGATGTGATCAATATCAACCAGACTACTGCAGCCATTAGAGATGTGACTAATATCAAAGAATCTAGTATCGGATTACGGTCGTCATTAGGGATGTGACCAATATCAACCAGATTACTACAACCATTAGAGATGTGACTAATATCAAAGAATCTAGTATCGGATTACGGTCGTCATTAGTGATGTGACCAATATCAACCAGACTACTGCAGCCATTAGAGATGTGACTAATATCAAAGAATCTAGTGTTGGATTACAGTCGTCATTAGGGATGTGATCGATATCAACCAGACTACTGCAGTCATTAGAGATGTGACTAATTTCAAAGAATCTAGTATTGGATTACGGCCGTCATTAGGGATGTGATCGATATCATCCAGATTACTACAGTCATTAGAGATGTGACTAATATCAAAGAATCTAGTATTGGATTACGGTCGTCATTAGGGATGTGATCAATATCAACCAGACTACTGCAGCCATTAGAGATGTGACTAATATCAAAGAATCTAGTATTGGATTACGTTCGTCATTAGGGATGTGATCAATATCAACCAAACTACTACAGTCATTAGAGATGTGACTAATATCAAAGAATCTAGTATTGGATTACGGTCGTCATTAGGGATGTGATCAATATCAACCAAACTACTGCAGTCATTAGAGATGTGACTAATATCAAAGAATGTAGTATTGGACTACGGTCGTCATTAGGGATGTGATCAATGTCAACCAGATTACTACAGTCATTAGAGATGTGACTAATATCAAAGAATCTAGTATTGGATTAGGGTCGTCATTGGGATGTGATCAATATCAACCAAACTACTACAGTCATTAGAGATGTGACTAATATCAAAGAATCTAGTATTGGATTACGGTCGTCATTAGGGATGTGATCAATATCAACCAAACTACTGCAGTCATTAGAGATGTGACTAATATCAAAGAATCTAGTATTGGATTACGATCGTCATTAGGGATGTGATCGATATCATCCAGATTACTACAGTCATTAGAGATGTGACTAATATCAAAGAATCTAGTATTGGATTACGGGCGTCGTTAGGGATGTGATCAATATCAACCAGACTACTGCAGCCATTAGAGATGTGACTAATATCAAAGAATCTAGTATTGGATTACGTTCGTCATTAGGGATGTGATCAATATCAACCAGATTACTGCAGCCATTAGAGATGTGACTAATATCAAAGTATCTAGTATTGGATTACGGTCGTCATTAGGAATGTGATCAATATCAACCAGACTACTGCAGCCATTAGAGATGTCACTAATATCAAAGAATCTAGTATCGGATTACGGTCGTCATTAGGGATGTGACCAATATCAACCAGATTACTACAACCATTAGAGATGTGACTAATATCAAAGAATCTAGTATCGGATTACGGTCGTCATTAGTGATGTGACCAATATCAACCAGATTACTGCAGCCATTAGAGATGTCACTAATATCAAAGAATCTAGTGTTGGATTACAGTCGTCATTAGGGATGTGATCAATATCAACCAGACTACTGCAGTCATTAGGGATGTGACTAATATCAAAGTATCTAGTATTGGATTACGGTCGTCATTAGGGATGTGATCAATATCAACCAGATTACTGCAGTCATTAGGAATGTGACTAATATCAAAGAATCTAGTATTGGATTACGGTCGTCATTAGGGATGTGATCAATATCAACCACATTACTGCAGTCATTAGAGATGAGACTAATATCAAAGAATCTAGTGTTGGATTACGGTCGTCATTAGGGATGTGATCGATATCAACCAGACTACTGCAGTCATTAGAGAAGTGACTAATATCAAAGAATCTAGTATTGGATTACGGTCGTCATTAGGGATGTGATCGATATCATCCAGACTACTGCAGCCATTAGAGATGTGACTAATATCAAAGAATCTAGTATTGGATTACGCTCGCCATTAGGGATGTGTTCAATATCAACCAGATTACTGCACTCATTAGAGATGAGACTAATATCAAAGAATCTAGTGTTGGATTACAGTCGTCATTAGGGATGTGATCGATCAATATCAACCAGACTACTGCAGTCATTAGAGATGTGACTAATTTCAAAGAATCTAGTATTGGATTACGGCCGTCATTAGGGATGTGATCGATATCATCCAGATTACTACAGTCATTAGAGATGTGACTAATATCAAAGAATCTAGTATTGGATTACGGTCGTCATTAGGGATGTGATCAATATCAACCAGAATACTGCAGCCATTAGAGATGTGACTAATATCAAAGAATCTAGTATTGGATTACGTTCGTCATTAGGGATGTGATCAATATCAACCAGACTACTGCAGCCATTAGAGATGTGACTAATATCAAAGAATCTAGTATTGGATTACGGTCGTCATTAGGGATGTGATCAAGATCAACCAGACTACTGCAGCCAATAGAGATGTGACTAATATCAAAGAATCTAATATCGGATTACGGTCGTCATTAGGGATGTAATCAATATCAACCAGATTACTGCAGCCATTAGAGATGTGACTAATATCAAAGTATCTAGTATTGGATTACGGTCGTCATTAGGGATGTGATCAATATCAACCAGACTACTGCAGCCATTAGAGATGTGACTAATATCAAAGAATCTAGTATTGGATTACGGTCGTCATTAGGGATGTGATCAATATCAACCAGACTACTGCAGCCATTAGAGATGTGACTAATATCAAAGAATCTAGTATTGGATTACGTTCGTCATTAGGGATGTGATCAATATCAACCAGATTACTGCACCCATTAGAGATGTGACTAATATCAAAGAATCTAGTATTGGATTACGGTCGTCATTAGGGATGTGATAAATATCAACCAGATTACTGCACTCATTAGAGATGAGACTAATATCAAAGAATCTAGTGTTGGATTACAGTCGTCATTAGGGATGTGATCGATATCAACCAGGCTACTGCAGTCATTAGAGATGTGACTCATTTCAAAGAATCTAGTATTGGATTACGGCCGTCATTAGGGATGTGATCGATATCATCCAGATTACTACAGTCATTAGAGATGTGACTAATATGAAAGAATCTAGTATTGGATTACGGGCGTTGTTAGGGATGTGATCAATATCAACCAGACTACTGCAGCCATTAGAGATGTGACTAATATCAAAGAATCTAGTATTGGATTACGTTCGTCATTAGGGATGTGATCAATATCAACCAGATTACTGCACCCATTAGAGATGTGACTAATATCAAAGAATCTAGTATCGGATTACGGTCGTCATTAGGGATGTGACCAATATCAACCAGATTACTACAACCATTAGAGATGTGACTAATATCAAAGAATCTAGTATCGGATTACGGTCGTCATTAGTGATGTGACCAATATCAACCAGATTACTGCAGCCATTAGAGATGTGACTAATATCAAAGAATCTAGTATCGGATTACGGTCGTCATTAGTGATGTGACCAATATCAACCAGATTACTGCAGCCATTAGAGATGTGACTAATATCAAAGAATCTAGTGTTGGATTACAGTCGTCATTAGGAATGTGATCAATATCAACCAGATTACTGCACCCATTAGAGATGTGACTAATATCAAAGAATCTAGTATTGGATTACGGTCGTCATTAGGGATGTGATCAATATCAACCAGACTACTGCAGCCATTAGAGATGTGACTAATATCAAAGAATCTAGTATTGGATTACGGTCGTCGTTAGGGATGTGATCAATATCAACAAAACTACTACAGTCATTAGTGATGTGACTAATATCAAAGAATCTAGTATTGGATTACGGTCGTCATTAGGGATGTGATCAATATCAACCAAACTACTGCAGTCATTAGAGATGTGACTAATATCAAAGAATCTAGTATTGGATTACGTTCGTCATTAGGGATGTGATCAATATCAACCAGATTACTGCACCCATTAGAGATGTGACTAATATCAAAGAATCTAGTATTGGATTACGGTCGTCATTAGGGATGTGATAAATATCAACCAGATTACTGCACTCATTAGAGATGAGACTAATATCAAAGAATCCAGTGTTGGATTACAGTCGTCATTAGGGATGTGATCGATATCAACCAGACTACTGCAGTCATTAGAGATGTGACTCATTTCAAAGAATCTAGTATTGGATTACGGCCGTCATTAGGGATGTGATCGATATCATCCAGATTACTACAGTCATTAGAGATGTGACTAATATGAAAGAATCTAGTATTGGATTACGGGCGTTGTTAGGGATGTGATCAATATCAACCAGACTACCGCAGCCATTAGAGATGTGACTAATATCAAAGAATCTAGTATTGGATTACGTTCGTCATTAGGGATGTGATCAATATCAACCAGATTACTGCAGCCATTAGAGATGTGACTAATATCAAAGTATCTAGTATTGGATTACGGTCGTCATTAGGAATGTGATCAATATCAACCAGACTACTGCAGCCATTAGAGATGTCACTAATATCAAAGAATCTAGTATCGGATTACGGTCGTCATTAGGGATGTGACCAATATCAACCAGATTACTACAACCATTAGAGATGTGACTAATATCAAAGAATCTAGTATCGGATTACGGTCGTCATTAGTGATGTGACCAATATCAACCAGATTACTGCAGCCATTAGAGATGTCACTAATATCAAAGAATCTAGTGTTGGATTACAGTCGTCATTAGGGATGTGATCAATATCAACCAGACTACTGCAGTCATTAGAGATGTGACTAATATCAAAGTATCTAGTATTGGATTACGGTCGTCATTAGGGATGTGATCAATATCAACCAGATTACTGCAGTCATTAGGAATGTGACTAATATCAAAGAATCTAGTATTGGATTACGGTCGTCATTAGGGATGTGATCAATATCAACCAGACTACTGCAGTCATTAGAGAAGAGACTAATATCAAAGAATCTAGTATTGGATTACGGTCGTCATTAGGGATGTGATCGATCAATATCAACCAGACTACTGCAGTCATTAGAGATGTGACTAATTTCAAAGAATCTAGTATTGGATTACGGCCGTCATTAGGGATGTGATCGATATCATCCAGATTACTACAGTCATTAGAGATGTGACTAATATCAAAGAATCTAGTATTGGATTACGGTCGTCGTTAGGGATGTGATCAATATCAACCAGACTACTGCAGCCATTAGAGATGTGACTAATATCAAAGAATCTAGTATTGGATTACGTTCGTCATTAGGGATGTGATCAATATCAACCAGACTACTGCAGCCATTAGAGATGTGACTAATATCAAAGGATCTAGTATTGGATTACGTTCGTCATTAGGGATGTGATCAATATCAACCAGATTACTGCACCCATTAGAGATGTGACTAATATCAAAGAATCTAGTATTGGATTACGGTCGTCATTAGGGATGTGATCAATATCAACCAGACTACTGCAGCCATTAGAGATGTGACTAATATCAAAGAATCTAGTATTGGATTACGGTTGTCGTTAGGGATGTGATCAATATCAACCAAACTACTACAGTCATTAGAGATGTGACTAATATCAAAGAATCTAGTATTGGATTACGGTCGTCATTAGGGATGTGATCAATATCAACCAAACTACTGCAGTCATTAGAGATGTGACTAATATCAAAGAATCTAGTATTGGATCACGTTCGTCATTAGGGATGTGATCAATATCAACCAGATTACTGCACCCATTAGAGATGTGACTAATATCAAAGAACCAGGTATTGGATTACGGTCGTCATTAGGGATGTGATAAATATCAACCAGATTACTGCAGCCATTAGAGATGTGACTAATATCAAAGAATCTAGTATTGGATTACGGTCGTCATTAGGGATGTGATCAATATCAACCAGATTACTGCAGTCATTAGAGATGTGACTAATATCAAAGAATCTAGTATTGGATTACGTTCGTCATTAGGGATGTGATCAATATCAACCAGACTACTGCAGCCATTAGAGATGTGACTAATATCAAAGAATCTAGTATTGGATTACGGTCGTCATTAGGGATGTGATCAAGATCAACCAGACTACTGCAGCCAATAGAGATGTGACTAATATCAAAGAATCTAATATCGGATTACGGTCGTCATTAGGGATGTAATCAATATCAACCAGATTACTGCAGCCATTAGAGATGTGACTAATATCAAAGTATCTAGTATTGGATTACGGTCGTCATTAGGGATGTGATCAATATCAACCAGACTACTGCAGCCATTAGAGATGTGACTAATATCAAAGAATCTAGTATCGGATTACGGTCGTCATTAGGGATGTGACCAATATCAACCAGATTACTACAACCATTAGAGATGTGACTAATATCAAAGTATCTAGTGTTGGATTACAGTCGTCATTAGGGATGTGATCAATATCAACCAGATTACTGCAGTCATTAGAGATGAGACTAATATCAAAGAATCTAGTGTTGGATTACGGTCGTCATTAGGGATGTGATCGATATCAACCAGACTACTACAGTCATTAGAGAAGTGACTAATATCAAAGAATCTAGTATTGGATTACGGTCGACATTAGGGATGTGATCAATATCAACCAGACTACTGCTGTCATTAGAGATGTGACTAATATCAAAGAATCTAGTATTGGATTACGGTCGTCATTAGGGATGTGATCAATATCAACCAGACTACTGCAGCCATTAGAGATGTGACTAATATCAAAGAATCTAGTATTGGATTACGTTCGTGATTAGGGATGTGATCAATATCAACCAGACTACTGCAGCCATTAGAAATGTGACTAATATCAAAGAATCTAGTATTGGATTACG
>JAVTVY010010852.1:0-56381 GCA_036873755.1 Hanleya hanleyi
ATTGAAGATTTGAACTGAGGTCTAGATTTTGAAAAAAGCATGTAAATGTATCTATGTGAATTTCCTTTCTTCCATTTACATTTTATTGTATCTTGAAAGTTAATTTGCTCATAATTACCAGCTGTGTTAAGTGAACCTCGTGATATTTGGCATTGACTATTTGGCCCTAGTACTGACAAATCAGTCATTTTTTGCCTATATTTGCTCCAAAAGGTTTCAATTTTGTCGCAGAAATGGCATAACAATACAAGAGATGTTACCCAGCATTATCAGCATGATGTTTATTTCAACCACATTTAGCAAGAAAAAAAATAATTTTAATAATTAAAAAATTGATTAAAATTAATTAAAAAATTATTCGTACGTTGTTCATGAGTCAGCCTGGAAAAAAATTGGGCTGATCAAGTCAAAACTGTAGCCACAGTGACGATTTAAATTTCTCTGGTCAAATGTGAAAATGTCATGTGTCAGGCATCAGCCCACTATTAATTCCGTTACTTGTTATGTATTAGCGTTAAAAATCGGCAAAAATCCAGAAAATTCACAATGCATAAATCCACCTGGCATGTCAATATTTACCTTGTGGGACATTACCAGTGGAAGTCTTGACAGATGTTGACCATGGAAATTTCAAATTCCCGCCACTGACAGCTGATTTGGTGCTACAGAATGTCATTCAATTTGTAAACAGGGAGCCTTCTCACTCTTCACTGATCATGTCTCCATCCCCCATGCTTTTTCCAAAGTGGCCCAAATCAACACCAGGAAGTACAGTTTGAAGACTCATCTGCAAGTTGAAATATCAGATATATCAGAGATGCTGAAAAATCGTAGCTCATAAAATCCATAAAGATCTGCTCTCAAATTTCTAAACAATGTAGTTCGTGGACACTGACCCGGAAGTGATTAATTGTAGTCTGATGCCTGTCAGGAATGGAACCATTGTTAAAATAAGGAATGCTCTCATCTGAATAAACCATACCCATCCCCAAACTATCTTGAAAAGGCACAGATAAAACTATGCACAGATAGAGATTTTACAGCCTATATACCAAGGGTACCCCCTTTATAATTTCCCCTCAGTTTGCCCCATATTACTTAAGACTGAGGTACAAGTAAAAAGTACAATATCTCACTAACCTGTACATATTTTTCCATCTGGTAAAAAGCACCAAGTCGACAATCCTTCTGCCTATAAAAAGAAGTATAAAGCATTAACTAGCTAAGTTAAACATTATTTTAAATTATTTTTTTATTATTTTAATTCATTTTTTATTAAATTTTTCAAATTAAAATTTAAAAATAAAGAAAAATTAAATCCAAAATCTGACAAAACATAATTTGTTTACAAGCTGCTCATTTAGACTACATTTGGTAAAAATTTCCTTCATGGCAGTGGTTAACTTCCCCATGTAATCAGTGGGTCATCCCAGTAATCTATCAAATGTGATTAAAATTTGATGTTGATACAAAGATCAAAGACATGTTTAATCCTGTAATAAGTGACAGCAATATACACAAATGTGTACACAACACATACCAAAATATAACACAGAGGTGTTTATGGTATACACAACTCCCATATAGAGAATATATGTCAGTTCAATTGGATGGATCTACATCTCATCAAGATCTTGCTGGCAGTAATTAGAAAGATGCACATATTACCTGTAAACAGTTATTATTACTGAGAAAACTCCTAAATAACATTGAGGAATATATTCTGTGTCAGATTTCAAGTCCATGAATGCAATGTCTGCAAACAGGTAACACTTGTCAAAACACAACATAGAAGAAAAAAAGGAATAAAATTCAATGACAACATATCTGATGGTCATTTGCTGATCTCTGCTACATTAACAACCATGAAGGATGAGGACAGCTAGAAGTTGCCTCACTTTAACTGTTAACTGTTTGGTGAAACATTAAAGTGGCAACTTACAGAGAGCAAGGCCTATCTTCCAACAGAGTTGGAGGCCATACCTCTGAGTCACACTGTGCGAAATTCCCACAGAAACTATTTGATGTGTGTGAGTGGGGTGGGTGGGGGGGGGCTTGCTAATATTTGGTGCCTGTAATCCATGTTCCTTGCTATCCACAAGATCTCTGATATGAATATGAAAGAAAATTACAAACTTATAATCCTGGAGATAGTGGAAATGGAATGAAGAGAAAGTATTTGCTATGATGCAAATGTGACTGACAATAGACACACACAAATGTGAAACCATAAACAGTCAGATTAATTGTTGACTCAGTTAATCAGATTTTATTTGTCTCATTAAAGTTACAAATGCAAAAGGCATTTTGGAAATTCTTTGTGTGTGGAACAAACATCTGAGTTTTTACAGGGGATATGATTATTATTAATTTCATGTGGTTTTAGACTGATATAAAGTGAATTTATGCATAAATTATTGAAGCATTGAAGATTTGAACTGAGGTCTAGATTTTGAAAAAAGCATGTAAATGTATCTATGTGAATTTCCTTTCTTCCATTTACATTTTATTGTATCTTGAAAGTTAATTTGCTCATAATTACCAGCTGTGTTAAGTGAACCTCGTGATATTTGGCATTGACTATTTGGCCCTAGTACTGACAAATCAGTCATTTTTTGCCTATATTTGCTCCAAAAGGTTTCAATTTTGTCGCAGAAATGGCATAACAATACAAGAGATGTTACCCAGCATTATCAGTATGATGTTTATTTCAACCACATTTAGCAAGAAAAAAAATAATTTTAATAATTAAAAAATTGATTAAAATTAATTAAAAAATTATTCGTACGCTGTTCATGAGTCAGCCTGGAAAAAAATTGGGCTGATCAAGTCAAAACTGTAGCCACAGTGACGATTTAAATTTCTCTGGTCAAATGTGAAAATGTCAGGTGTCAGGCACCAGACCACTATTAATTCCGTTACTTGTTATGTATTAGCGTTAAAAATCGGCAAAAAAAAAAGAAAATTCACATGCATAAATCCACCTGGCATGTCAATATTTACCTTGTGGGACATTACCAGTGGAAGTCTTGACAGATGTTGACCATGGAAATTTCAAATTCCCGCCACTGACAGTTGATTGGTGCTACAGAATGTCATTCAATTTGTAAACAGGGAGCCTTCTCACTCTTCACTGATCATGTCTCCATCCCCCATGCTTTTTCCAAAGTGGCCAAAATCAACACCAGAAGTACAGTTTGAAGACTCATCTGCAAGTTGAAATATCAGATGTATCAGAGATGCTGAAAAATCGCAGCTCATAAAATCCATAAAGATCTGCTCTCAAATTTCTAAACAATGTAGTTCGTGGACACTGACCCGGAAGTGATTAATTGTAGCCTGATGCCATCTGGCTATGGTCTTTCCTGGTTATCTCCCTTGTTACGACATCTTTTGGCAAACACTTTTAGTATTGTTACGACTGAGCAACACGAATTTCGTTAAGAGTATATTGCTCAGCGTTAATATCTATACTATTCACTACAAAAGTTTACTGCCGCATCTTAACACTATCGCCTAAAATGGGGCGTTGCTCAAGTCCCTATATACTGAACAAACACTCCCCCCTCTTAAAAGGTAATATGGTATAACGGAAATTTAAATGATGCAGAAAAGCGATATTCAGTCGAGTTTCAGTTGAATCTAAGTATACCAGACCAGCTGCATAACAGCTATGATCAGGCGGACTGCAGTGGAACAGCAGTAATAGCGGCAAAGCAGATGCACCCAAAACAATCACTGGTATAATTTTCTGGCACCAGTCGTCCTTAACAAGCGCGGGTTAATCCCATTCTGCAAAGACTTTCGTCGCCAAAAGGGCGAGACATTATGGCAATATGAAGAGTAAATTAAAAAAGGTTATTCAGCAAGAAACCGTTAAATAGTATGTTTTCTTTTCATTGGATCCAATGCCTATTTCCAGGAGTCCTAACCAGGTTGAGATTCCCAGTTTCCAGAGAAAGGCCATATCACACCTTTCCAAATACGTACGTCCACTTTAGTAAATAAAGAAAACTTATAAGTCTTATGTGCTTTAATTTATTTAAACTACGTCCGCAATAAAATAAATTATACTTTACTAGATTAATCTGAATCTGACACTCATCCCGTGAACAATGAATTATTAACAATGGCACAGGTGCGCGTGTGCATGGTATTATGACCGCTCTCGATTCATCTTCACAAATCCAGTTAATCCCTGAGTTTACCTGCATATTTTTGGTAATTCGGATGAATTCCCGAAGCCTGCAGTTTTCTCTTTGATACCCAATGTCAATTTCAGAGGTAGTTTGGCCGGCGATGAAATTCAAACCAGTCAAAACTCAAACCTCGCTGCGGATTGGCCTGATGAGCTGCTTAAGCGCGCTTATTGATTGGTTCGGTTCGGTGAAAACCCCTCGAGCTATTTATACCCACAACTATTTTGGGTAACTAACCGAGCCAGTGTATCGATCGTAACCTATCGATTGATACACTGGCTCGCGAAGATGTTCTCGATTATGGTCGTTTCGTTTCCTTGCACGTACAGCGTTCACGGAATTGAACAAACCTTTACTTGTTTGAAGAGATGATAGTAAATGATATTTTTTTCAAAATTTCAGTCTCGTACGATTATGTATTCCTCATCAAGAAGAATTCAAAGAAAATGTATGTCACTGTCGGGGAATTTGAAATTCACTAGGAATGAAGGAAATATGCCTATACCACCATTAGTTCATGACATCAGTTCTCCAGAACAATTATATCATCTATTAATGTTGCGTACAATCATGTATTTAAAACGATGGGCTCTGAAACATATGTCACTCTCTATCACTACAATATATGTACTTTTCATTTTCCATTGGCACCAATGCAAATAACTTTTTCTGGAAAAAAAGAAGATAAAAACTAAGAAAGTTGGTCTAATTGAACACCTGAATAACCTGAATAACAGTTCAGATTAAAGATTTTCATCTTTTTCCCCAAATATTGATCTACTTCGTAAAACGTTCTCGGGTCTGAATGTGTGGTGTCGAGGGAAGCTTTCCTGTAGCGTCATATTGTTGCTTTTTAGTCGGCAGACGTCAACTTTTCCCACCTCTTGCATATCGCTCCCATCAAGTTTACCAATGCCGCTCACTCGTGACTCCCTGACTCAAGTGGCTTTTCCATCTGGGGCACAGGGCGACCGAAAAAAGCACACCAAAGGCTCTTCCTGAGTGGTAGATATCTCACACAGAGTTTCAATTCAAAATAGTATTTATTTGTTAGAAAATGCTTTAAAAACCTAAGATAAATGGCCATAATATCAAACCAACCCGTAGTCATTTTGAACAGGATAATTACATCAATTTGTGCTATATCTAAAAAAACATAATTGGATATAAATGTTACCCACTTTCTAAATGTCATTAGTATATCGGATACCATATAGCATATCGGATTTATGGGACAATATTCAATCTATCAGAGAGATAGCAAATGTACCTAATTTTTCTCCGATCCCCGAACTGCCGCTTTGTGGAAGCTGAGGTGGCCGAGTAGTTTAGCGCGCTTGATTAACTGATGGTGATTTGGTTCCAAAACCCGAGGGCACGAATTCTGTTCCTAAACGTACTGGCCCATCCAGCACAATTATTTGTGCTTTGTCGAGAAAGTGTGATCCTAAAAAAAAATTGGATATAAAGGATCATTAATGTTTCCAGGGTTTAAGTCTACTTTTGTGTTGAACATTGCAAAATGGGACATATAACATTCATAATTTCCGGAGCAAATCAGTGTTGAACCTTCTAGGGTTTTACCATTTTCACATCATTTAAAATTATTCCAATAGCTTGAGACGGCACAATACGCGACGGGCGTGACCTCATTATCTCTTTTAAACTATGGGAGTATTATACCGATGGTTCAAGAAGACAGTGGAAATTGCCTGAATGAATATTGCTGTTAACCAGTTAGCTCAAAGCTTTCAATATCACGCCCAACGATCACTTAGAGACCAAAGTCATTATGCAGGAAATGAATGAAAATGCCGACGTTAACTCCCAATGCATGCACTTCAATAACTGAGAGGTCTGTTTTTGGACAAAATCAACTGCGCGTGCCACACAAAAGTAGAATATAATGATAAAAAATAGAAAATATTGCATATTATTCAAGGCGTATGCCGTTTCCCATAGGTCGCAGGTGTCACAAACATTGTTAATTTTATTTGGACACGTTGACATGACTTCTTATTTTCTTTGCTTCATAAATGGTATAAGTACGTCGGAATAAGTGAGATCTCCTGTCAATTCTTAAGGTTTAACTGCACTTAGGACAGCAATAAATAGGCGTAAACAATCTGACTGTTTCCCGCCCAACACTCCCACAACAGAACAGTCCTCTTTCAGACAAGTTCAATGATGTCAGAACGTAATAATGAAAAGAGAACTTCATCTGTCCCTTCGCGTGCAAGCCGTTATTTTGGATAAAATGACATTTCTTATATTCGTATCTACATTAATGATTAATCAAGTAATAGTAAAAATCGTCATTCTTTATTTCAGTTCCAGATGGTCTAAAGAATGGACAAGAATGAGTATAGGATAAGAGCGATTAGACAGTGAAGGTTCGAATCCCAAGTGTGTGGGGTGTGGGTGTGCTTGGGGCGGGACGGGGGGGGGGTGGAGGGTGCCGTTCTCTCTAAATTGGAAAGGTTTGTAAACTTGATCCACATTTTCGAATTGGTTCTGTCCTGTCCAGATATAATGATTGTATCACAAAACTTTTCTAACTCTATATATGGCTGCCCTTGTAATCTGGCGCTATTGTCTTGGTGGTTCTCAAAACTCACGGCTATATCGAACTCATCTATGGGCGGTTAGTAAGCTTGATCCGTCTATTACAGAACTTTTCAATTTCAAATGTTCCAAAACACATTTTTCATTCAAATTTTTTCCCACTCTCACTTTCTTTTCTGCGTATAGCAATTGAAAAGTGGGAATATCAGGTCGAATATCAACTCCTTTCTTCCCGTTAAAATTGAAATTAAATTGGTATAAATAAAAATCTGTATTTTTGAGGACAATAAACATTAACTCCATGGCTGGACCCTTTAATATTTTAAGTTTAGCAGAGGTAAAACTTTCAGGGGTTAAATCATGCAAACAACGTTTTGCCAGTTTTAATTTTTGAATGTTGTGGTAACGAAACAGAGACAGTAAAAATAAATCTCTACTAGTTTTTGCTAAAATTGTTTTGCAGTTCTGAATGCGCATACTAGAAAATTAAAATTTAAAGCGAAAAGGACGTCAATTTCATCAATTATTGCGTATAATTTGATTAGATTTTGCAGAATTCTAAAGCAGGGTACCCTTTCTTTCGCGTATATACAGACAACATATTTTTCTGTTCATCCACGAGATATACCGTTACCGTACTTCAGAATCAAAGAATTTCCTTTCATGTTCTTTTGCTATCGGCTCTTCTTGACAAAAAGTCATGGCGCCAAGTTAGAAAACACCGAGGCCTTCGGGCAACATAATTCATGAAATATAATCTATGAAATGTGGCTTTAATGATGTTTAATGGCTTCCATGTACAAACTTTTGTATGAAAAAAGTTCAAACAGGTCGATATTGAGACGCACAGATTTACTCGCATTCCACAGTATGCCATTTTTAAGACTGCTCCTATTGTATCAATCTGTTTCACTGCTAATTGGGCATTAGGTCAATGTTACGAGGGTAAATTGCTGGACTTTGTGTGATTATATCAGTAAAGAACATTTTCCATTCGGAAAATCAACTACGCCTGCTTCGAACATTGGGATGCGACTGCAAATGAAGTCGAACAGTAGAAGTGTGCCTGGGTGGAACACTTGGGCATTGAACTAATGTCGTTTTAGCTAATCTCTAAAACCCATTAGCTCCAAAAATCTCATAAAGGCAACCTTTCAGATAAACCCCAATAAAACTTCATTATGACGTAAATCGGTGACACATCTTTGTTGGATAAATCTTGCGTAATACGACGAGAAACAAGAATGCATCGGAGGGTTGAACACATTTTGCATTGTCAAATTTATATCTCTGACGCTTTCCTCGCGCCAGAGAAAATTATTTAATTAGCCCACCATCACCAGATGGTGGGCTGTTCAAATCACTTTTCGTCCGTGGTCCGTCGTCCGTCGACCGTCGTCCGTCCGTCGTCCGTCCGTCGTCAGCCCGTCCGTAAACAATTCTTGTTACCGCGATTTCTCAGGAACTGCTTCATGGATCTTTCTCAAATTTGGTACACAGGTTCCCCTTGGGGTCTAGTTGTGCAAGATGCCTTTTTTGGTCCGATTCGAAAATCCGATATGGCCACAAGGCGGCCATCTTGGATTTCCCCATGAAACTTTGTTACTGCGATTTCTCAGGAACTACTTCATGGATCTTTCTCAAATTTGGTACAGAGGTTCCCCTTGCGGTCTAGTTGTGCAAGACACCTTTTTTCGGTCCGATTCGAAAATCCAATATGGCCACAAGGCGGCCATCTTGGATTTCCCCATGAAACTTTGTTATCGCGATTTCTCAGGAAATGCTGTATGGATCTTTCTCAAATTTGGTAGAGAGGCTGACTTGGGATCTAGTTGTGCAAGATACCTTTTCTGGTCCGATTTGAAAATCCAATATGGCCACCAGACGGCCATCTTGGATTTCCCGATGAAACTTTGTTATCGTGAATTCTCAGGAAGTACTGCATGGATCTTTCTCAAATTTGGTACGCAGGTTCCCCTTGGGGTCTAGTTGTGCAAGATACCTTTTCTGGTCCGATTCGAAAATCCAATATGGCCACAAGGCAGCCATCTTGGATTTCCCCATGAAATATAGTTATCGTCATTTCTCAAGAAGTACTACATGGATCTTTCTCAAATTTGGTACACAGTTTTCCCTTGGGGTCTAGTTGTGCAAGACACTTTTTTCGGTCCGATTTGAAAATCCAATATGGCCACCAGACGGTCATCTTAGTTTTCCCCATGAAACTTTAACGCGATTTCTCAGGAACTACTCCATGGATCTTTCTCAAATTTGGTACAGATGTTCCCCTTGGGGTTTAGTGGTGCAAGATACCTTTTCTGGTCCGATTCGAAAATCCAATATGGCCACCAGGCAGCCATCTTAGTTTTCCCCATGAAACTTTATCGTGATTTCTCAGGAAGTACTTCATGGATCTCTCTCAAATTGGAACCCAGGTTCCCCTTGTGGTCCAGTTGTGCAAGATACTTTTTTCGGTCCGATTCGAAAATCCAATATGGCCACCAGGCGGCCATTTGGAATTTCCCCATAAAATTTTGTTATATTGATTTCTCAGGAACTGATGCATGGATCTTTGTCAAATTTGGTACACAGGTTTCTCTTGTGGTCTAGTTGTGCAATGTAGCTTTTCTGGTCTGATTCCAAAATCCAATATGGCCACCAGGTGGCCATCTTGGATTTTCCCATGAGACTTTGTTATTGCGATTTCTCAGGAACTATTGCATGGATCTTTTTTCAAATTTGGTACACAGGTTCCCCCTGGTGTCTAGTTGTGCAAGATACCTTTTCTGGTCTGATTCGAAAATCCAATAAGTCCTCCAGGCGGCCATCTTGGATTGCCCCATGAAACTTTGTTATCATGATTCCTCAGGAAGTACCTCGTGGATCTTTCTGAAATTTGGTACATAGGTTCTCCTTGGGGTCTAGTTGTGCAAGATACCTTTTTCGGTCCGATTCGAAATCCAATATAGCCACCAGGCGGCCATTTTGGATTTCCCCATGAAAGTTTATCGTGATTTCTCAGGAAGTGCTGCATAGATCTTTCTCAAATTTGGTATACAGGTTCCCCTTGTGGTCCAGTTGTGCAACATACCTTTTTGGTCCGATTCGAAAATCCGAGTTACGCTTCAAATTAATACTGTATTCCCGAGTTGTGACGTTGCATCACAAGAGTCGGCTTATCAAACGATGGGGCATATTCTATATATTGACTATAGAGAATATCCATACTTTCACCTTCTATATCAAGGAGTTCAAATGATTCCGAATTAAAATGTATTTCTTCAAATTTTAAATCAGTTTACTTTAGTCCATGCCGTTGCAAGTGAACTGTCCCACCGTTTTGTCTGCCGAAGGGACGTCACTCTTGTGAAACAACGTCACAACTCGACAACTGTAGACTACTGCGTGTTTCGATCCAACGGAGATAATCAGGGCTCATGCCAAAGTGTCAAAGAGATTGGTCTTGGCTTCCAGTACCCAATGATGACACGTGCAAAAAAAAAAATACTACAAAACGAAGACGAAGGATCCTCCGGACATTCACTTTCAGACTAACTTTGCTCATTTCACTATAACAACCGACATAAAGTACAGTTTCTAGAAATCTTGAAACTCCTGAACCTAAGATCGATAATATCTTGGTGTTTTCCAGTGTCCCTTTTTCGATCTTTTTCGCTCAAATTCGAAATTCTGCAAACATAATTACAAATCAATCGTTTGTTCTTAGTAACAATGGACAAAAAGATCCTCTTGTCATTAGCTTACAATTATCAGACAATGGTGGGCGCCAAGATCCTTCAGGATCTCTCGTTATTTTCGAATCCTGTTTATTGAAAACAGGAAAGTTATTGAATCTTATTGAATTGAAACTAGAACTGTACGTTTTCGAGATACGGCATATAACGTTCAGTAATCTCATCGGTTGCTTCGTTCCATTCCTCGTGCACCGGGCAGGCCGGGCTAGCATTACCCAAATCAACATTGAGGAAGTCTACCCTGAAAGAGAACAAAAGAATGGCTGTTTAAATTTCCCTCCCTTCACTGACTGACTGTGGGCAAGATTTGTATGCTTTAACATTGCCGAAAGTTCGTTTGGTGAATGTATTTGTTTCTGTCCGCTGAAAAATTCTGAAACTTTCTTATGTTATATGAAATTATAATCGTCACCAAATACGTAAAAAAGGCGACCAGAATCAATACGATACAGGCGACACTTTGAAGCTTTGGAAACGACTGCATTTTTCATTTTGCTATAATTCACTCTTTATGACTGCGAGTTGAATATCTGATCTTTGTATTGTCAGGAACCACGCAATAGTCATAAAATCACTGACCACATGACCACGCATATATGATGTGTTCATGCACGGGGCATTACCGTTGACCATTGCATAAGATTCGTTCACGTCACACCTGATGGCAAACATAACCAATCGATGATTGCCAACGGTCAAGGACGCACAGAAAAACGTGGGTTCACTTATCCACCACCGGATTTATCTGACCAGGCGAAAGGAGGAAATATTTGTACTTCTTTGACACCAAATAAATTCGTTTCAGACGATAAAAATGCTCAGTGTGGAAATTGAGATGTGAAAAGCGGTATTTACACGAAGTGAACCACTGTGACTGTCAGTTTGGATAAAGGCTTGATGATATGTGAGTGTCATTCAAATAAACACGAAATAACTCAATATGATTAAAAGTATTCAAATGTCATAAAGTGGTGATCCCTGCATGTGTGAGTCACGGTGGCCCGTAGGGGACATTCATGTTTTTTTACCTTTTAGGTGTGTTTCTTCGACTTTTTCGTGTTTTCCTTCGACTTTTCCGTGTTTTCTTTCGACTTTTTCGTGTTTTCCTTCGACTTTTCAGAGTTCTTGTTCGAATTTTCTGCGGTTAAAACTTACACCGCGGTTAAAACTTTTACATCGCGGTTAAAACTTTTTCACCGCGGTGAAAACTTTTACACCGCGGTAGAAACTTTTACACCGGAAACTTTTTCACCGCGGTTAAAACTTTTACACCGCGGTGGAAACTTTTTCACCGCGCTTAAAACTTTTACACCGCGGTGGGATCTTTTCCCTCACTTTTTTTCGTTGGAATAGGATTGCGAAATTTCGCGAAATGTTGAGAGAAAACACAGGAAAGTCAGAAAACACGAAAGTATTTCTCACCGCGATGGAAAGTATTTCCCACCGCGGTGGAAAGTATTTTTCATCGCGGTGATAAGTATTTCCCACCGCGGTGGAAAGTATTTCACAATTTTTTTTTCATTTCTCGATGTTTTCGAAAGAAAACACAGAAAATTCGAACAAGAACTCTGAAAAGTCGAAGGAAAACACGAAAAAGTCGAAAGAAAACACGGAAAAGTCGAAGGAAAACACGAAAAAGTCAAAGAAAAACACCTAAAAGGTAAAAAAACATGAATGTCCCCTACGGGCCACCGTATAGTGAGTAGAGCAGGTCACAAACATGTATAAAGCTGTTCCTCAGATAAAGAGGGTTACAGTAAAAGAATGGCTCCAATACGGACATGACAGACAGCAATAGTTCAACTGCAGATGTTTTATTTTTGCAGAAATATGGGTGACAAATCTAGTCCTTATAAATCTGCCTACAGAAGACAACTCTGTAACTACGTTTGATAAGTACACAGCCAAATTCTCACCACACGGAACTGCGTGATAATGTTATCCCATTATCATAGTATTTAACGGAACTGATCAGCTATTGTACGTAATCAGTTACGGCACAGTTCCTCACAGAAACTGAAAACAGTAGTGCACAGTAACCTGTCGGTACTGGTCAGTTACTATGCTGTTCGCAACTGCACGGTAACTGCATGGTAACTTCAGAGTACTGTAAAATTCCTGTTCGGAACCCGGTACTGAAAACACCTGATTATCCCTTTCCACAAACTGGTTGGTACCAAGGTGAAGCTGCTCAGTACTGTTCAGTTGCCAACTGATTTGTACTGCGGTTCCACGCAGCAACCACACAGTCAAAAACGGAACAGTACGAGTCAGTCAGAATTTGTCTGTGTAGATAGCTCACAATACATTCAAATACATGTGGGTAAAATTTAATAGAAATGTTGACCTTTGACCTAGTACCTTCAAAATCATTGGACTGAGAGCTATCTCCATTGGACTTTGTAGTGAATTGAATCGATAGCTTTAAAAGTATCGTATTAATGGAGAAACTTCGTGCACACGCACACAAACAGCGATTCTATATCCCCGACAGGGGTCCGGCGGAGGAAAAAAATGACCGAGAGTGGAACGTATAGTCAAGTCTACACCAATCGCCCTTATATGGTAATGAACGCAAACCACAAGCCGTTCTACCTACAGAATCAGCTCTTAAGACAGTATGGTGGGCAAATTCAAAGCAATTTAACACGTAATTGTTGTTTTCGTTTTCTTCTTCTCGTTGTTAATCTGGTCATTCTGGGAACCCCCTTGGGGATTACAATGCCCTCTGCCGTGCACACATTCCCATTCCTGGAAGTGCCATTGTTATACGTACATGTACGTCGACTCTCGTATTCTATATTTATGTCGAGTCTTGTATACTTTCAATTCGTTTGAAGTACATCCGAAGTATAACATACGTGTGATATCCTCCTCACTCGAAAACCCGGCTGAAATCAGTTTCTAGTTCCCAGTTCCTCATTCGCGAATAAGGAACTCGGAACTAGGAAATGACTTCAGCCGGGTCACTCGAAACTCAGTTGAATGTGACAGCCACTACATGAAACATGGACGAGTCATTCCCAATGGAAGTATTATCTATCATCGATTGATTCTAGATTTGAATCCGTTTTGATCATTTTAGAGTTTACCACTGTTACCCTACAAACGCAACATACCAAGGATACTGGAGAAAGATGCCGGAGTACTGACAAGAAGTTGAAAAGACCCCACAGACATATATACTGACCGTATAATTCTAAAAACATCACAAGGTTTGTGATTCCTGTGATGATTTGTATCCCAGTCACGCTTTTATTGTAGATGTTCATGAGGAAATCGTGAATGGCATGACCGCGAAATAGAGATTTTAGGAAATGTTTTACTTATTGTAAAATTCTATCTATCCCAGGATTTGAAACGGCATTACACGGATATTTTTTCATCAAAAAGATTGAGTTCACTTCCGCAATTTTCAAATATTCGTTAAAAAAACTTTTATAGGAAGGTATGGATTGACCCAAACCTGTGGTTAACTACTTTGGTTTCGAATTTAGAATCGCATGGAGAAATGAAAAAAATATGAATTTGAACTTTCAGAGATGCTCTCTCCCACTACTATGTTCCCACCTTGTGCTTCGTTTTCAATATGATAATATTGATTAAGCAGTCAACGGTACTCATAATATTATCACTGATCAATCGGCTGGAGCATCAGAACAGCCCTGATGATATTATCGCTGGAGATGATGTGAAATCACAATTTGACTGATTCTAAGTTTAATAACGCTAAAAACAAATAATAGTATATTTAGATTATTTTTCTTGATAAATCTCCCGCTCTCCATTTTTTTTTTTTTTGTATTCCAGTTATTCGTTGCTATACATACTTATACAACATAAAACGCTTGTTCCTAAATAGGGAAACGGTTACCCATATTGTTTACTCTTGTTGCTTATCTTCCGCAATGCTACCCAGAAGAGTTTAAATCTCTAGTAGGCCAGATTCTGTGTCGTTTTGAATCCACTGAGATTCATAATCATTATAGACAACTTATTTTTGGTGAACGTGAAACGATACCGACTACGTGTAGATGGCAGTAACATGCAGCATTGGTGGCCAACGTCTCCAAACACTATCTCAGAAACTGGATAGTTCGGCAAGACGATACAATATCAAGCGGTTCTGTTCCAGGTTCTTCGACTAAATGTGATACACATTGCAGACTGGTGATAAAATATATGCCTAGCGCCTCTGGGACAACGTTTGTGTCATGTTCGTGTAAGATCGCCATGTTGCTCTTATAAGCAGTCACAACCGAGATACATTATACTCTAGGAAAAGGAATTGATAATTAATTTCGCCAAAAACAGTCTCGTGGGTGATACTTATTAACGATGGGCACATCGTAATGTCTCGCAGCATGGCATCTTTTTCTTACTATATTTCTCCCATGCATGCATGGCTTCTGATCCTGATAGGGTCATGCGGGTACGATATTTCGCAATATATATACAAGCTCATTCTTTCTTGACGTCGGTTGCAGTATATATGGCAATGCCTCAATCATGTTATTATATTTGTTTATGGAAAACCTGGTTTGTTTTATTGGAAGCGAGTATGTTGCATTTCTGTACCGATGAGATCAATTCCATACCACTCGCAGACAAACAAGTTTCATGGCCGCTACCACGAGCATGCTGTCGTCATGCCAATGTGGAACAAACAAGCGGCTTTACATAAATCTCGGTTAAATAAAACAGTCATACACTGGTATATGTGATGTTCGAAAAGTTAGGTTTTTACGAAGATATCTCATACTAAAAGAGACTGACAACTTCATACAAGCGCAATTGATGACCGGACACTTTGCAACAACAACAACAACAACAACAACAACAACAACAACATCTCAATCATCAATCAGAGCCGACCAAGACTAAGGTGAGTGGATGAAGCGTTTTTCCGGAATATCGTGTAGATAAATGTCAGCGCCTGAAACTTTCAATGAGAATGGTGGATCCATTAGGTGCAATTTTTAGACTTGAAAATCTTATGATGAGTGGCAACATTTTTGCCTGAATGAGAAAGTTAATTACATGAGCAGTTCATCATCATGTGTCAGATGCAAGCGTTTAGCCCGTCATTCAATATTCAGCCGTCATCCAATGAAAAATTTCCGCATCCTTAATCCAAATGCCTAATATATACAGCATTAGCGCAAAATTAAAAAAAAAATAGTATACATAAAAATAGGCTACTTTCCAGCGAGGGTGAAACAGTTTTCAATGATGCCGGAAAGACATCATTATGTTCCAAAAATCCATATCGTTGATCAAAATTCTTAATTCATATGCTTCGGGCGTGCCCCACCTTCAGTACCGGTACCCACTAATTCACCAAATGGACATTAAACAAGTAACATGATTTAACACATACGGAATATGATTTACCTATACAGGATCGATTTTTTGTTTCTGTCACCCATTGCTTGAGTTTGGGGTTCTTAACCTTGCCGATGAAATGGTCCAAATCCAGTTTTTTTATTTTTTTTTATTCGCAGTTATGCGAATTGCATGCACTCGCAGTATTCCTCCTTTCCGTTTGAAATCGTTGTTTCCTTTATATATCCTCGAAGAGTAGAGGTAACGTATATCTACTGGTACATGCGCGGGTTGATCAGTCTGCCAAACAGTCGATATTTATTCCAATGGTATAACCATTTACCATTTACAACTGATGAACGACCTCGATAGGTGTTTTCCGTTCGCTCGCCAACGTGCATTGATTCTATACGGAAGGCTGTATGTTATATGAAAAAAAGGAGAAGAATACAAGTCCGTCGTTCAATATAGTTTCAGCCGTCGTGCATTGAAGAATTTTCGTGTCCATAATCTAAAGACCGACATCGTATAACAACAGCATCAGCATCAAATCAAAAAGCAACGATCTAACACATCAACATAATTAGTTTCCTGCAAGAGAGGAGCAAAATCAGACACACAAGTTACGAATATAATGTCAAAGATGATGCACGCTACGCTCGATTGTTTAGTTTTTTGTTTTATATAAACGAGCGATATGTATCGCGAAATTTAAGAAACTTTTTATGGAGGCTCTTAGGGGTATAGCCCTGCATGTTCTTTTAGTTAATGCCCTGTGACATTGATTAACATCGTCGCATTTTACACAGGATCTAGAAAATGATAGTATGCGAGATATGTATACGCCATGTGCAGTTCTTCTGGAATATTACTGTCCAGGAAATGGATATTAACGATGTCGAAATGTCTTGTCGTAAAGTCGACGAGAGAGAATTACAACACATATAAGGGAAGTGGGAAGAGGTGCCGACATACTGACAGAATCACAGGACTTCACAGTATAGTCTTCCGGTTAACCTATTCTAAAGCACATACCAATAATCTAACGATTCGTGATATGTGTTGTATCTCAGGTACGCTTTTATTGTATCTGTTCATGTGGCAACTTGGATGATATGAACACACGGCCCCTAGCACCGGCATAAGTGGTATTAGATACAAATCTAGAGAGCTATGATGGAAATGCTCTGACAACTCGTATATTGGTAATTGGTGAGCTGTTTCGCTGTGACAACTCGTACACTGGGGATTGGTGAGCTGTATCGTCGTCAGATGAAAATGACGGCATTTAACACAAAAGACTAGTCTGCAAGGCCAGATGTCGAACCAGCATCAACTTCCCACAAATGCCAAAATATATCAAATCACAACACATATAAGGGAAGTGGGAAGAGGTGCCGACATACTGACAGAGCCATATGACTTCACAGTATAGTCTTCCGGTTAACCTAATCTAAAGCACATACCAAGAATCTAACGATTCCTGATTGTTGTATCTCAGGTACGCTTTTATTGTACCTGTTCATGTGGCAACTTGAATGATATGACAGACCAAAAGGTCTGTACAGGGGGCGGGCACGCTTCATTTTTATAGAAATATAGATCTAAATATGACGTGCTATTAGGCCTGTCTGTAGTTTCCTTCAAATCCATGCAGTGAAGGTGGATACATATCATTCACTGCGTTGTCGCGTATAGCGATTATCCACAGAGAGAAGATTAGAGTTTCTAATATAGTTTGGTGAATGAAAAGGAATGGGCTTTAATATAACCGGTTTTGGAAATTCGTTTGGATAAAACGTAATGGTCAGTGATTACGATTTTATGTGTAAAGCACATCATCATTTGCTGCTGACATCATTGAAATCTGTTGAATGCTTCTCTCTTGTAAGAAACCAGCTTGTGTTTCTATTATTATTTTTAGTTCATTCACATTTAGAATTGGTGCTAACTGTCAAAGGACATTGGTCTTTCGATAACTGACGTGGAAGTTCTTTTATGGACAACGACTGAATATCAAATATCGGGGTCTGACCCTTGCTATTTCATAGTTTCTGCCTATAGTCGTATTCCTAAAAGAACATATATAGGTCAGCCAAGTAGTACCAATTGGAATTTAAGCATCTCTATAAAGAAAAAAACATCCAACTAATGATATCCCTTGTATATATTAGAGCTAAAACAATGCTTTTTGGCTTCTGATGTTAATATATCGGCGATGAGTTTTCTCGAAAATATTATCATGAACAAAGACGTGTAATTAGTAGGTTCTGACGACTGATCGTAGTACAGAGAGTCGAGAAATCCCCGATGAATACCTGATTCTGCTGCCACAAAACTAGCTACAACGAGATCTCATCAACCAATGCTGCAATTCTTCTGACGGAAAACCATAGCGTAAACACTACATGTATATGCTCTATATGCTGCCTTCATAGATGCATCAAAAGATTTAGACGTATTCTGGCATAACTCGTTGTTGAGAAAATTGTACGTGCTATACTAAATTGATAATCAAAACAGCAATTGTATTGAGAACTATATACTCTTATCAGCGGTAAATTGAGACGGATCACTTTCCTCGAGTTTTCAACAAAACCAAGAGACTCGATAGGTTCTTCGCTGCCCAAAAGTCTTCTTTAATCCACTCCTGGATACGGTCACCTCAAACCACACACTGGTTCAAGTCACTTTGGAGGTATAGCCCTTGAAGATGCTTTAGTCGCTCTGTCCAACACAAACGTAGACCTACAGTGTCACCTGAACCTCCACGAAACGTACGCTAACGTGTATTCATTTAATATCACTTCTAAATACTTTTAGTTGTCCACATAATCATCGAGTGATATTTCTAAAGTGCATTGGATTTCTTAGTATTGAAACTAAATCATCACTACATCCCAAAACTGATACTTTCTTATCATCTTTTACTTTAATTTCAACGTCGCAATTTTTTTTTATCCATTTTAGTCCATTAAAATAAATAGGGAATAATGTAGGCGAAAGAATATCGCCTTGTCTGTTTCAACCCTTTTTTAAAGAATTATTCGCCGTCACAGATGACATTGTATTACCATAATACTTGACAGCGTTATGCAATTGCCCACTGACTCCATTATATTATATAAAACAACATATCCCTGTTGACCAAATCAAGTGCTTCCTGGAGATCAATAATGATCAAACAAAATTTTCCCGATTAACAATACAACTCAACGCATACAGGGAACTCATTTTGCGTCTCATAAAATAAATCAGTTCTGTCTGCAAAGAGCACAAGTCATGTATTGGGTTATATAAACAAAATATTCGGTAATTCAAAGGGATCTGTGTGAATACCCATATGCTTTGAGAATCGAAAGGATCTAGGTCCTTAACCATTTGTTCGGCACCATATCGTTAATGAAACAAAGCTTGAATACCGAGTGCAGCTTTTTTAACGGAACCAGACTTTAAAACCTCATTTGGAGTCCCATCCATGTAGTTCAATGGGTGATAAAATGGATCAAATTGTTATGATCACATGGGCCGTAAGTTCCCATCATTCAATGTTCCGCAGTTCACATTGTATAACTGTTCTCTTATCCATGATAAGTTGTCCTTATAAATATCTTCTAACGGAACATTATACCTTTGAGTTTTGCATGGGCCCAGTTACTTTATGTAATCACAGAAATCCCGCGAGTTTTCCAATGGACCTGGTCCCTGATGACATATTATATCTCTTGCAATCAAGTGATAATTTTTAACTGTGCATTCAATCATCCGCATGACAGGTGATCACTTATCCAGAAAACTAGCATCACTTATGTAATACGAAACTAATTAAATTGTCAACCCACAGTACCCTAAGGCATGAAGTCCTCTATGTAACCCGATACACCAAATTAAAGCTTGCTCTCCCTAATGTGCTAGGCCAGGTACCTCGCGCTGGCAATTAAGTTTATGTCACGTTACATGGCTGAGGTGACAGGCTAATGTACACAATCTCCACCAGCCATTTAATTGTCGTGGATGTTAGGAGCCTGCATTGCATTAAGGGATGGAAGTGGGATTTAATTGACATGGATGTTGGGGGCCTACGTCATCAGAGTTCAACGGTCATATATTTGCTACAATAGTACACCATGGAGTACCCATTGATTTGTTTGCAACATTATTTACTCGTTAGCTTTTCCTTACAGACCTTGTGGACATGGGTCTCTCTAGGGATTTTGCTGGATATTTTCCGTCAGAAATCCTGTATACCGTATATATCGTGGTAAGTAAGTTTTCTACTTGGTCTTCTGTACTCTCTAAAAAACTTGAGTGAAATTTCTCTCAACTAAGAGTGGAAATTTCTCCCACTTAAGCACAAGTTGAGGGAATTCCACTGAAGTTGAGTGAGTTCAACTTGAGTGAAATCAACTTCACTCAACTTGAGTGAGTTATCAACTCAAACTTAAGTGAAATTCACGGAAACCTGAGTGGATCACACTTGAGTGAATGTCACTCAGCTTGGGATGAATTTCCACTTTTAATCGGGTGAACTTTTCACTCAAGTTTTTTTAGAGAGTATATATGATGCCTAAGGTAGTATGCAGTTCTTCTTGATCAGTTTTGTTAGTGGGAGCTTGGGAATAATTTTACCGGAATGAGAGATATAAATATTTAAAGCTATGAATTTCACTGTAGGATATACACGGAAATTGAAGCCAATGCTAAATCAATGATTGTGCTGTTTGATACACTTGCCTGTAGGAATGGCTCTGCATGTTCCGCGAAAATGGGATTACGAAACTGACCCTCAACACCTATGTCTCGTTTTAACGTCCTTCTGAAAATGTATTTCTTTAATAATGACAGCAAAATATTCTCTGGTTATACTTTCAGCTTTTCTCCACATGTCTGATTTCTGCAGGTAAGTACAGATTCGCTATAGAGAAAAACTCTGGACAGTACGCATCTGCTACATTTAGCTGGATTGATCGCCTTACTTCCGATCCTATGGGCACTACTAACTGCGTGGAACTGCGCGAAGCTTCATCTTCAATCTGAAACACTGTCTTGATTCCCTACCGAAGAAAATGTTAGCCTTCAGTATTGGACCCTTCTACGGAGGGCCAATGTCTGGCTGATGCAGCAACAACAACATTTTCCCAGTTAGACGGCAGATTTTGAAATCGAAAACGAGGCCGCGCTAAGTCATCGATCAACTGAGACAGTCACGTGGTTGTGTATGAAGATTGGGGTGGCTGCTATAAATAGTGATCCAATGAGAATGCTCGTCTTAGTTTAAAATGACGGGATCGAATGACCAATCACTGAAGGGGAGACAGCTGGAACAGTATGCTGACACTGTCTGTTAATATCTTGATTTAACAGAGAGTCCTACAGTCTAGAGAAAATGTTTGGCCACACTTCCTGCTTACTCGCTACAACAAATCCCCCATCTTACAACATGCAAGGCTGTCCGGTTTGGTAGAATAATAGCAGACGACCAGGACCAAACCGGACCAGCTTGTATGTTGTAAGATAGGGGATTTGTTGAAGCGAGTAAGCAGGAAGTGTGACCAAATATTCTCTCCGGTGGAGAATCAAGACAGTGTGGTACATAACTGTATGGGAAGCCGTTTTGGTATTTATTCCTTTATTTTTGATATCAAAAATTCTTTTTTTTTATATCCAAAATAAATGTGCGCCGTTTTGGTATTCAATCGGATAATTGTTGATATCAAAAATACTATTTTTGATATCAAAAAAAGGATTGTTGATATCAAAAATAAACCGTTTATTTTTTATATCAAAAATTCTTTTTTTGATACCAAAAATAAACGGTTTACTTTTGATATCAAAAATAGAGGACCAAAAGGGAAATAATGCGCTCTCCCTGCGAAGCTGTCACCAAAATCACAGTGAGCAAATGACCTTCCTTGGCACAGGAAGTACAACCCGTAGATAGCGGGGGAGAATTCATTATAGAACTGTACCGGAAATGGTTAATTTTTGATATAAAAAAAAATAATTTTTGATATCAAAAGAAAGAATTTTTGATATCAAAAATAGTATTTTTGATGTCAAAAATAAACTTTTCTTTTTGATAACAAAAAAGAATTTTTGATATCAAAAATACTATTTTGGATATCAGAAAAAGAATTTTTGATATCAAAAATAAATGAATAAATACCAAAACGGCTTGCCATATAACTGGGCATCAAGGTGGTTGCATAATTGGTGTAACGTATACACAATTAACTTAAAAGACAAACGTCACCGGTTTGTTACCAACTTTGTTACAAAGGTGTGTCAATCATTAGGTAAGTTTGTTGTTCTGGAAAACATTATATACTATATCATTCGGATAAACGAATGACTAGTGCGAATGCCGAGTATTTTTAATCGCGAAGCTATGAAGGCGTGATTAAAGCCACGTTGTGATGAAAGGTCTTTGGATATGAATAATCTTCCTGGATTAACCACCAAAGGCATGATGCTTTGTCCATTTATCCAAGGGAAATATTTTTCGCGGTAAACACATAGTTTGTGATACGCCGGTATACTTCTGTTGATATGGACGCGATGAAATTATGAAAGCGTGAACGGCCTTATCTACTGATACACAATTCAAAGCGTTCAGTGGACTTCATATGAAAAAAAGAGCAGGCGAAATGCGGAGGGATGCGTTCGCTCCCCTCCCGGGTCCCTCCCCCTCCCAACCCCAACCACTTGGCGACCGGCTTGCCATGCTTGTCTTCCTCATCACATTGAAAAATGTTGACGGTTTCTGTCTCACGGTAAGCAGAATCGTGCAAATAGTGTATTACATACCAATACGAAGGCCCCTAAGTGAAAACGTGGGGATAAAAACAACGGATTAACAAATGTCGGGACTTCTTGGATTAACACTGCATTGCCTGGAAGGTCTTTCAATTCTGGAAGGGGGCATTCTTCAGTGGCGATGGCTGACATCGTCATTATTAATTCTATATTCTGACATTTTTCCCAATATAGTTCCTGAACGACCTGTGTCAGTGAGCGTGGTCGAATCCAGTTTTGGGGGCACTGTCCAAGTTTCCTGGATACACGGCGGTGGAGAGGTGGACGGTTTTTTCGTCTACCCGGAACCCGATGGCGGTTCTGCCCGACCGTCGGGACCAATACCACCCACAAACAATCTGACACTCCCACAAACACAGGAACTCTCCATAAACTTTGGGATAACCTATACAATATGGGTTGTGGCTCAGTTCCAGGGACAAGACTCCTTACCCTCGGATAACGTCACAATCATTGCTAGTAAGTTCATTTGATCGTAAAGTCCTCACTGTTACAGTGAAAAAAAAACTGAGACACGATATATATTGTAATCTAGATGGGGGTTCACTTAGATAAACAGAAAAGTCTATTAAATGTCAGATCTTTCTATTATTTATACGTTAAGGGTGATAGTACAGGATTCAGATTGGACCTTCGTAGCATTACTCGTTTATGTTACAACAATAATAAATCTCTCATATGCTGTTTAGACTCATACGTGAGATCGTCAATAAAACTACAAACTCTGAGCTTCTCCACGTAAACTCAATTGAATGCAGGAGTTTTCGACTCTCTGCCCGGGGCCTTTATCAACTGAAGATAGCGCAATTTCAAATTTTAAAGAAAGTTTTTAGTATAAACAATACGGTACATCTATAAAATTTGATGATTGCACGCAAAGCGTCATTTAGAATAAATAAAATTTATAAAAACCCTCCCTGTTTTGAAGGACCGTACGCTCCCCACTCTGTCACCGCCTCTTCATCATCCGGTGGTGAACTCCTGGTTCGCTGGAACCATGATGGCAATGATGTGGACAGCTTCATGATCAGATCCATACCGCTAGGTGGCGTGGCGATAACATTTGGACCAATCGTAGCGACAGTAAACCTCACCAGTCCTCAAGAGGAGATGCTAACACTGGAAGCCGGTCAAGTCTACAACATCTCTGTCGTATCTCTATTTCAGAATGTCACATCTCCTGACTCCGATACCGTTATGGTTGTTGTTAGTAAGTATATAATCTTATATGCTCAGTGAAAAACTTTTACCATTACTAAGTTACCAACTTTTACTTTTACCAACTTTTTTTGTATATCATATAAGCCTACAAACAGGTATATAGTAAGGCTGCTGTAGATACGTACAATTGGGAATGCAAATTTGTACATTGTCATTTATTCTATATGCTTTCGAGGTCAACTCTCAGCTTTCTCAAAGCGATAGCAACTGCCAAAGAGATTGTAACTGCCAATGGAAGTTGCCATCTCTTTGAGAACGAGGACAGAAGACCTCGCAAGCTTAGAATAAATGCTGAAAATATACAAACTGTAGCAATTTCATTCATCTTGAGCTAATTAAACTCTGTACTCCCCTCCCTAATTGAAGTAAATCATCTCTATACCAGCGTCTATGTAAGACTACATTCCCTAATTAATGTAAATCCTCTGCATACCAGCATCTATGTAAGACTACTGCAGCCCCTAATTAATGTAAATCCTCTCTACAACAGCGTCTATGGAAGACTACTGCAGTCCCTAATTAATGTAAATCCTCTCTATATCAGCGTTTATGTAAGACTACTGCAGTCCCTAATTAATGTAAATCCTCTCTATATACCAGCGTCTATGTAAGACTACTGCAGTCCCCAATTCAATGTAAATCCTCTCTATACCAGAGTCTATGTAAGACTACTGCAGTGCCTACCTAATTCAATGTAAACTCTCTGTATAACAGCGTTTATGTAAGACTACTGCAGTCCCTAATTAACGTAAATTCTCTCAATACCAGCGTCTATGTAAGACTACTGCAGTCCCTAATTCAATGTAAATCCTCTCTATACCAGCGTTTATGTAAGACTACTGCAGTCCCTAATTCAATGTAAATCCTCTCTATACCAGCGTCTATGTAAGACAACTGCAAGTCTTAATTAATGTAAATTCTCTCTATACCAGCGTTTATGTAAGACTACTGCAGTCCCTAATTAATGTAAATCCTCAATATACCAGCTAATGCAATCCCAAAGTAAATCGTCTCTATATCAGCGTCTATGTAAGACTACTGCAGGCCCTAAGTAAATCCTCTCTACCAGCGTCTATGTAAGACAACTGCAGTATCTAATTAATCTAACCGATACAACTGTGCTTGTTCTTGATCGATTTCCGCGTAATTGTAAATCCTCTCTATACCAGCGTTTATGTAAGACTACTGCAGTCCCTAATTCAATGTAAATCCTCTTTATACCAGCGTCTATGTAAGACTACCGCAATTCTTAATTCAGGTAAATCCTCTCTATACCAGCGTCTATGAAAGACTACTGCAATCCCTAATTAATGTAAATCCTCAATATACCAGCTAATGCAATCCCAAAGTAAATCATCTCTACATCAGCGTCTATGTAAGACTACTACGGACCCTAAGTAAATCTTCTCTACACCAGCGTCTATGTAAGACAACTGCAGTATCTAATTAATCTAACCGATACAACTGCGCTTGTTCTTGATCGATTCCCGCGATCTATTTTCATTTTACTATAGATTCTCATAAGAGTTCTTCTTATGGATGCAGTGGTTCGAGCCTATATGTCGCTATGCGATCTGATGTAGTCAAACCAATATACTAGAGGTTCCATCTACTAATTAAATAGTATCGGTATGGTAATTGGCATACATCTGCTCTCCGTTTGAAGAACCAAGTTCTCCACTGACTGTGACGGCTGAAAATATCCCTCCATCATTTGAAATTTTGGTGATGTGGTCTCATGGTGGCGGACTTGTGGACAAGTTTGTGGTACAGTCTCAAGATGGCGATTTTAAGAGGACAGTAACAGAGACGTTACCAGGACAAAAACTCGATATACGCCAGGAAGGGTTCATACAGGTGACTCCCGGTGGAGAATATACGATCTGGGTTATAGCAGATTCATTCGGTGTTAACTCCCTAGATTCTGAATCAAAGACTATCGTGATAGGTATTTATTTTGTTTATGACCACTTAGACATGTTAATATTTGATAGAGCAAAACTGCAGCGATATATAATGAATTGATAGAGATGATATACCTGAAAGAATTCCGTGACAGGTTATTTTATGGTCAACTTTGTTCTGTATAGATGTTTGGGTGACCAAAAGAGCTGTAGAATGTACATGATAGTATAGAAGCTCACGTTTCATCGTTTGGCATAATGCCAAAATATCAATTTGAAATTCATGCGCCTACGTCGTGGTTTCTACTCAAAAGGAGATGATACGATAAGACGGCATTGTGGCCTATACGAGTATACGTGGTGCGGTTGAAATCGAAAAAATAAAATGTCTCAAAAATAATTGTATTTTAATGTAACGGCAAGAGAAAATATATATTTACACAATATTTGGAAGTTCTAGCTCGGTAGCGTTATTATCATAGTTATGACATAACATTGAAATCCGCAGCATGTACTATTTCGTGAAAACAAGGTCTAAATCGAGTCATTCAAACACAGATTTAAACACGAAGGACCCCTTGGACCAAAGAGATTTTCCAGCAGTGGAGATATAATGCCGCCGGGAACCTTCGTGTCTAAATGTGTGTTTAAATGACTCAATTTAGACCTTTTTCCACGAAATAGCACATGCTGCGAGTTTCAATTTCATGTCATAAATATATTCATAACGCAATCGAGTTATAAAATTTCACATATTGTGCACATATATTTTCTCTTGCCGTTGCATTAAGTGAACAACTATTTTTAGGATATTTTATTTCTCGATTTCAACCGAACCACGAAATGGCCAAATACCGCCGTATCGAACCATCTCCTTTGTACGTTGTTATGTCGTTTGGTGAAGTCATAATATTGATTGCTTTAATTTGCCCCTCTTCCAAGAAACTAGCCAATGGTGTTGGGGGCTAACAGATGCATTCTCTTGCTGGTAGCCGCTAATTACTGCGGGCAGCCTTCGAAACCGATGTTATCCCCCTCTTTCATTTAACACGTAATAAGCTTGTCTAAACTTTCAGCGCCAGCACGACCAGTGGAAATCAGTGTGGCCCACTCCCAATTTGGTGGTACGGTTCAAGTGTCTTGGATGTATGGTGGAGGCAATGTGGATGGGGTATTCATCTACTCACAGCCCGAGGGTGGCTCTGCCAATCCCACGGAATTAATTCCCACAGGGACCGACTTGACAAGTCGGCAGACAGAAGAAGTTTCAATTCAGATTGGAACTTCGCATACTTTATATGTTGTTGCATATCGGAACGGTTCTGGCAATTCTGTGTCGTCTGAAGTTGTAACCATTGTTCCCAGTAAGTATATATGGATTGTAACCATTGTTCCCATTAAGTATATATGGATTGTAACCATTGTTCCTAGTGGGAATTGTAACCATATGTGCATTGTAACCATTGTTCCCAGTAAGGATATATGGATTGTTACCATTATTCCCCGTAAGTATATATGGAATGTATCCCTTGTTCCCAGTAAGTATATATGGATTATATTCATTGTTTCCAATAAGTATATATGGATTCTGGAGCGGAGATATTATCTATTCTTAGCTGCAGAATGCATGAGCTGTTATATCGGCTCAGAAAATAGCTCAGAAAATAGTTCAAATCGGGAATAACAAACTCCATCAGCTGCATATACCACATATACATATACTTAAATCAGGAGAAAATCATGAAACGTCCCAAGTTGGCTACAACCTACATTTTACTGTGCAATGCACAAGTTCAAAGTTTCGCAAATTCCAAAGTTCATGATCGCACAGTGTGAACGTCTGATATCCTTGAAGCGAGGGTGCCATATAGTGTTCACCCTGCTGCCTGGCATACATAGATATTCGTATGCTGAAGATTTGTGAGTAATGAATCCTACTATTGCTGACTAGAAATAATACACCACGGAATTGACGTCGAGAACATAGCCCACTCATTTGACTGGAAACATTACACTGCGGCATTGATGTCGTCACCTTGAACCAGTCATCTGACTGGAAACACAATACACCACGGCATTGACGTCGAGACTTTGAACCAGCCATTTAACCGGAAGCAATACACCACGGAATTGACGTCGAGAACATGAACCAGTCATCTGACTGGAAACAGTACACCACGGCATTGACGTCGAGACTTTGAACCCTTCATTAAACTGGAAGCAATACACCACGGAATTGACGTCGAGAACATGAACCAGTCATTTGACTGGAAACAATACACCACGGCATTGACGTCGAGACTTTGAACCAGCCATTAAACTGGAAGCAGTACACCACGGAATTGACGTCGAGAAGATGAATCAGTCCTCTGACTGGAAATAATACACCACGGCATTGACGTCGAGACTTTGAACCAGCCATTTAACCGGAAGCAATACACCACGGAATTGACGTCGAGAACATGAACCAGTCGTTTGACTGGAATAGTACACCACGACATTGACGTCGAGACTTTGAACCAGCCATTAAACTGGAAGCAATACACGACGGAATTGACGTCGAGAACATGAACCAGTCATTTGACTGGAACAGTACACCACGGCATTGACGTCGATACTTTGAACCAGTCATCACACTGGAAGCAATACACCACGGAATTGACGTCGAGAACATGAACCAGTCAGTACACTGGAAGCAATACACCACGGAATTGACGTCGAGAACATGAACCAGTCATTTGACTGGAAACAATACACCACGGCATTGACGTCGATACTTTGAACCAGCCATTTTTCCGGAAGCAATACAGCACGGAATTGACGTCGAGAACACGAACCAGTCATTTGACTGGAAACAGTACACCACGATATTGACGTCGAGAAATTGAACCAGTCATTTGACTGGAAACAATACATCACGAAATTGACGTCGAGACCATGAACAAGTCATTTGACTGGAAACAATACACCACGAAATTGCCGTCGAGACCATGAACAAGTCATTTTACTGGAAACAATATACCACGAAATTGCCGTCGAGACCATGAACAAGTCATTTTACTGGAAACAATACACCACGGCATTAACGTCGAGACCTTGGACCAGTCGTCTGACTGGAAACAGTACACCACGGCATTGACATCGAAACCATGAACCAGTCCCCTGACTGGAAACAGTACACCACGGAATTGACGTCGAGAATTTGAACCAGTCGTCTGACTGGAAACAGTACACCACGGGATTGACGTCGTGACATTGAACCAGTCGTCTGACTGGAAACAGTACACCACGACATTGACGTCGAGACCTTGAACCAGTCGTCTGACTGGAAACAGTACACCACGACATTGACTGTCGAGACCTTGAACCAGTCATCTGAAAATAATACACAATGACATTGTAGTGAAGACCATGGACCAGTTATCTGACTGGCAACAATACACCACGGATAGAAGTCGACACAAGTGGGGTACGGGCGCGTGTGGCTGTCAATATCCGATACTCATCGAAAAATTTGTTCTGTATGCATCAATACACGGTCATGTTTCACTAATCAGATTTATATAATTATCGCGCCGTACTCGCGTAAAATATGTCACAATTCTTTCTCGTTCACAGGACCATGTTCTCCCCACTCCCGTGAAATGTATGCCAATTCTTTCTTTGCTATAGAGCCATTCTCTCCCCAATCTGTCACTGCTATTTCTACGTCTGGGGCTACAGTCCTGGTCAGGTGGACCCATGGTGGCGATGTTGTGGACAATTTCGTGATCAAACCCGTATCACGAGATGGTTCAGGGAGACCAACCTCACCGATAACAGCAGTGAACCTCACCAGTCCTCAAGAAGAGATGCTGTCTCTAGACGCCGGTCAACTCTATAACATCTCTGTCATATCTCAGTATCAGAGCATAGACTCTCCAGACTCCGAGACAGTTACAGTTGTTGTCAGTACGTATATACATTTCTTATTTGTCCCTTCAACTGGCTTAATTAACCTAACCTAAAACCCCTTGTCGGTGTTATGTCCCTGTTCGTGGTCCATATCTGTGGTCGTCTCATTTTTAGTGCAGAATCTCAGACGAGTCATTTTCAGCATGGTTTAACTGTACCGGTACTTCCGGATTCCCTGTCAGAATGCAATGTGATATCCGTTGTCGAAGCTAATATATGTTGTGTTCCTTTTCCAAATACGATGAAGCATGATTGCTTTTCCTCTCAATTTGAAGAACCAAATACCCCGATAAACGTGACGGCTGAGAGTACCTCTCCCGAACAAGTCTTGATGATGTGGTCTCATGGTGGCGGACTTGTGGACAAGTTCGTGATTCAGGCTCGAGATGGTGATTTGAAGATGACAGAAACAGAGATGTTGCCTGGACAAAATCTGGATATACGCCTGGAAGCGTTAATACAGGTGACGCCCGGTGGAGAATATACGATCTGGGTGTTAGCACAATCATTGGATGTTAACTCCCTAGATTCTGAATCAACGACCACAGTCATAGGTAATTTCCTAATCACTACTTCGTCCTTTCGATAATGCGAAACAGCGGCGATAGATGAATTGAAACGGCTGCCAGTCAACGCTTCGTCTGGGAAGCATAATTGTATAAATATCTCGTACATTGTCGTTTGATGTTGTGTAGATGTTAGGATAATTTGACAGATACACTGCCAGAATGAGATGGTTGCTCTGGTCATATAGTTTCTTGTACAGACCGGACCGAGCATATACTTTATATATGGTCAAATACCCCGCCTGAACATCTCTTTCGTGACCGCTCTGACCACATTTGTCATGGTCGAGCGGTTTTACTTGTAATGTAATCGGTGACGCCAAATAACCCTCCCACAGGGGCCGCGGAGCCGGGGGAGCTGGGGGGGGCTTCAGCCCCCCCACTTTTCGGAGCTGTAATGTTATAAGCCCTATCTAGGGGCGACTTCAGCCCCCCCCCCACTTTATGGTCGAGATAGGGGTCAGCCCCCCCACTTTTGAATATGCTCCGCGGCGCCTGTCCCAGGCGATTTTTTTTTCATCACCACTACGGTTTTGACAAATACTCATTCACAAATGTATACGGACCTAAAAAAAACTTCGAGTTGAATTGTTGCAAACACAAGTTTATTTTACGGAATATACGGATGGGTAATTGAAGCGTACCGACTAATGATTTCAGCTTATTTGAAGGTCATAACCTTCAAAAAAAATGGGACGCAATTACAATTTATAAAGCTATGGCCCAGTTAGGCCGCGCGCCTCATCTGCACCTCTCATTTTGCCATTAGACTCCATACCGACGAGGCGCAAATAGGACGCGTTCCAAATATGTTAACTGCGCCATAACCGCCCCATATTTGGGAATAAGGCGCATATCGGGCACAGTCTCAGGGTAAAGATAATGCGCAGTTGGGGCACGTGTAGGGCGAACACTCAGAATAATAGCTTGGATTTTGTACTAGTTTGGTTTCATTTAATACCGTGTAACCCACCTGGGAGTCGAAATTGAGGAAACGAAATTCATTGTACATTTGTTTCGAACTATATCGCTTTCTCAAGGTGAGGTTATTTGGTGAATTATTTTGCTTAGATGCAATGTTAACCTTCAACATCTTATTATGAGCGGCAAGATATTGGTCTTATTGAGAAGAGATCCCTCCAAGCTGTCAATTCTCACTTGTAGCACAAATGGGTGTCACAATCAGTTAATAGGCGTTTAATTCTGAAAATATATTCATCACGGGAGTTCGAAATTTTACATGGATATTCTGAACCAGGTAAAGAAAGAGGCGATGAGTTTTCTAAACGCTATTAATTATATATTATTATGATCAAAGTGTGACCATCACATTTTATCCCGTTTGTTCAGTTGAAAACAGAAAATTTAACACAAAGGACCAAATTTTGAAAAAATGAGGGTTCAAGGACTGTTCTATTTAGCAACGTTAACAATTTAATGGAAAATTTGGAACTTCTCTCGAAAAATAAACGTTTTAAAATGGTGGTCAATTTTATGAAAAAAAAGCATTTGAATTGGAATAACTTGATACCATTCAATCTAATAATCAATATATGCACAAATTTGAAATCCCAGAGAATAAGCTTTCCAATAATATATACATGTAATTTGAGCATGTTCATTGTTAACACAATAAGACGACAAATTCAAGTGGGTGTGTGAAAATACGCCCAGGTTAGGTGCAAGCCACTATGGCGCAGTTAACAGGTTAGGGCACTCCCGCTCTCTAAAATGGGGGTAAGATAGGTCGTTTTTGCTCCATATATCAGTTCAGATAATTAATTCAGCAAAATCCTCTTGAGGCGCTGCATCAAATGGCAGTAAAGAAATAAATTGTCATCTATCTAATTTGCATAATAATAGGCCAAACATCTGTCGCACTGCATGTTTAAACAACATTGACTGGTTCTTCAAATGGCAATGTTGTTCTTCATTCAGCAAAAACGACATTTTTTACCTCAATTTTAGAGAGCGGACTCGCCCTAACCTGGTTATGGCACAGAACAAAGATACAATATGTAAGATGCAAATGAGGCGAAAAGCATCGACAAGGAATATTTCTGAAAATATAAAATGTTAGTATGCTTATAAAAGCCTAGAATCTAATTCATTAGCCGTCACATCTCTTCAAGGCTAATTTTACAGCTGTTGTAGAATTGGCATTCATATCGGATGCCATTTGATGCTTTTGTTCACTTTCACTTGAATTTTTGGCTTCAAATTTGTTTTACACACATCTGGAACCCTGTACATTACCACATAACTGAAAACAGAGACAAAACACTAACCAAATTCTGTCGAATGGGCATGAAATCTTTAAGTGTAAACTGTTTTTTTTTCTGGAAAACCGATATGTCTGCCTGTCTTTTGTTTTCCATAAAGGTCATGTGACAATTTGAATAACCATATCACATGCTTCTGTTTAGTCGGGCACAAATGGGGCACAGTTAAAGCATTTTTGCTTCTACCAACATGTCAATGCACACTAAACGCAAAGCCTGAATCTGTTGAAATAGTTTTCTTAAAAATATCGCTGTCTATGGCACATATTGATATAATATATAAATAATATAGTCCAGAAAAAGGCATATTTGTGGCAAAAAAAAGAAGTCATCAATACATGTAAATGCTGAATTTGAGGGGGAAATTGATTTAGAAAACACAGTTTAGTCTGAATTTGAGGAATTTTTTCGGGGTATTGTAAAGGCGTGGAGTCTCACGTGGTAATAACTGACTGGGCCCAGTCTGAATGTTGGTGAAATAAAGTCCATAAGGCGCAGTCTGAATTTTGGGTAAAATGGCTTCTCTCCAGAGAGCACAATTAGGGCCCAGTGTGAATTCTTGAGAAAACGGTTATGTCCGCAAGGCGCAAATAAGACGCAGTCATCTCGAGAAGCAGAATATTGTAAGTCAAAAAGGTGCAGTCAGTAACGTTTAGCCCTGGTATGCAGTTAGGGCGCGCGCCCGTCCTCACAAGTCCACGTAAATCCAGATCCTCGGAGAGGGTTTATCTGGACATTTTTGGCGATTCGAATGAGTTAATGCGTGATTGCCTCTATCATACAATATACATTACATCCCCTGTGGGTTTTTTTTGGAATTGGCTTGTCGGTATCCGAAGCCTGCTGTTTATGCTTTGACTCTCGATATCCATCTCAGTCTAGAATCATCAAAGTAGTTTGGCCAGCGATGAAATTGAAACCATTCGCATCTCTAACCTCGCAGCGGATTGGCGTAATGAATCGCTGAGCGCGCTTACTGATTTGTTCCATTTCGAGAAAACCTCTTGGGCTATTTATATCCAAAACTGCTATAGGAAAACAACCAAGCCAGTGTACCGATCCTAACGGATTGATCGATACACTGGCTCGCGAAGATGGCGCGCGCCCCGCTAAAGCGCAAGTTTGAACAGAGCATTTAATGCGCTGGAGGCTGGATTTTGATATTATGGAGAAATGTGGCGCAATTATGGGGCAGTATCTTGGCTACACAAGACGCAAATAATGAGAGAAACTAACATAATAAATTGGGATTCTTGAGTCCAAGTTTGTTATTAACACTGGACTTCGGCGACAATAGATTGGCCATAAACCTGTCCTAAGTTGACGAGAAATGGTTTGAAATGTTTCAGTAATATTTAACTCTCAAGAATATCGAAACAACCGTTTCAAATTTTGAATGCACGCCCCCCAAATTTGCTGTGATTATGTCTGAAGGTCTGACCTTAATTCTGCCCGTCGCACGAGAATTGTATATGCTATGGTGAGTTGTTCTTTTAAGTTTGAAAGGAAAAGCCAGGCGACGCACAGGGGCTCGTTACCGTTGTTAATTGGTTAAAATAGGTTGATTATGGGGGGGGGTCGAGGTCGGTAATTTATTACCGACCTCGATCCCCCTCCCCCCATATAATCAACCTATTTTAACCAATTAACAACGGTAACGAGCCCCTGTGAGGCCACGTGGTAGCGGCGGCCAATATTAAGGAATATAGTTTTCTCAAGATGCGATAAGCCGATTTCCTACGTAAAGTAAGGCCATTTTATAGTGGTTTATTTCCTTAAAACTTGCAGCTCCAGCCCGACCGGTGGAGCTTAATGTTGTCCCGTCCGGTGAGAGTATACAATTGTCATGGATGCATGGTGGAGGCAGAGTTGATGAGTTCGTCATCTACGCACAGCCCGAAGGTGAAGCCGCCAGTCCTACACAATTTAACCCACAAGGGAACGACCTGGCACTTCGGCTGACCAAAGAAATACCAGCGGTGATTGGAACTTCGTATACGATATGGATTGTGGCAAAGAGCAATGGCTTAGACTCTGAAGTTTCTGGTCGCGTAACCATTGTTGCTAGTAAGTAATATATTCTCCGATAAAATCCATATACTCCCTCGCACTTCCAGAGGCACATACCCGGATCGGTCAGCTTGAAAGATTTCTGTTAAATCCAAAAGCGTAATCTAATCGTAAAGTGTTACAAATATCACAATATATATAATATTATCAATCCTCGGAAATCTATTATGTTAAATACATCACTTTCATTTTAATGGTGTACTAACGTACTACTGCCGTACTCTGCACATTCTATCAGCGCGCTAAAATGCATCTTCATTTTATCGAGCCAATTTCTACGTTCCCACCTAGAACTTTCCTTGATATATCTGGCCCCTTCGATGTTCAATGAACTTATAAATAGACACGAGACGTCACTGATTCGAAACCGATTTCGAAATGTGTATGGAAGAACGTTATTGATTGGCTGACCTACATATTGGGCCAACACAAGCACCATATTCGGAGGAATGACGCCGCTGCTTGAGTCTCTCGTTCGTAGGTGAAATTTACACCTCGTGTTTTGAACACTGAATGTGGTCAAATAAATCAAGGCAGGTTCGAAGTGGGAACGTAGAAATTGGCTTGATAAAATGAGGATGGCTAAAGTGATCACAGTTCCATCTCTGTTACAGGACCAACCTCTCCCCACACGGTCACCGCCATTTCTCCGTCCGGAGGTCAAGTTCTGATTGGCTGGACTCACGGAGGCGGTGTTGTGGACTCGTTTGTGATCAAACCCGTACCGCTAGGTGGCGTTGAAACACCGACCGAACCAATAGCAGCAGTGAATCTCACCAGTCCTCAAACAGAGATGCTGTCATTGGAGCCCGGTCGATCCTACGACATCTCGGTCATATCGCGATATCAGAATGTAGACTCTTCAGAGTCCGAGACCGTAAGAGTTGTTGTCAGTACGTATACGTGCTAGTGGGTGAAGATTCGAATTCAATGATAATAGCATCTCTATTAATGGAGGCGCTTCTCGGATGAACCTAAGCGTTTTATCATAACAAAGCAAAGAACGGTAATAACTCAAATGATCGAGGAATTTCAGATGATGGAGAGCAGAAGCCAAGCAGAAGTGGGGTACAGGAGTAGAAGTCAGGGAAGAATGCAGGATTGAGCTGACATCTGGCTTCTAGCTGAAGTGGGATTATGGATTAGTAGAGTACAGGAGATGAGGGGTACCGGTAGTTGGGTGGTTCTGGTATCTGACCTCTAATTAAAGTGGGGGTTATAGATTAGTGGGATACAGAAGATCAGAAGTCGGGGAGGAGTACTGGTAGTAGGGTTGGGCTGGAATCTGAACTTTCATCGAAGTGGGATTTAGATTATTGACGTGCAGGAGATCAGACGTCAGGGAGGAGTACTGGTAGTAGAGTTGGGCTGGTATCTGATCTTTCATTGAAGTGGGATTATAGATTATTGACGTACGGGAGAGCAGAAGTCAGGGAGAGGTACTGGTAGTAGGGCTGGGCTGGTATCTGATCTTTCACTGAAGTGGGATTATAGATTATTGACGTACAGGAGATCAGACGTCAGGGAGAGGTACTGGTAGTAGGGTTGGGCTGGTATCTGATCTTTCATTGAAGTGAGATTATAGATTATTGACGTACAGGAGAGCAGACATCAGGGAGAGGTACTGGCAGTAGGATTGGGCTGGTGTCTGATCTTTCATTGAAGTGGGATTATAGTTTATTGACGTACAGGAGAGCAGAAGTCGGGGAAAGGTACTGGTAGTAGGGTTGGGCTGGTATCTGATCTTTCATTGAAGTGGGATTATAGATTATTGACGTACGGGAGAGCAGAAGTCAGGGAGAGGTACTGGTAGTAGGGCTGGGCTGGTATCTGATCTTTCATTGAAGTGGGATTATAGATTATTGACGTGCAGGAGATCAGACGTCAGGGAGGAGTACTGGTAGTAGGGTTGGGCTGGAATCTGACCTTTCATTGAAGTGGGATTATAGATTATTGACGTGCAGGAAATCAGACGTCAGGGAGGAGTACTGGTAATAGGGTTGGGCTGGTATCTGATCTTTCATTGAAGTGGGATTATAGATTATTGACGTGCAGGAGATCAGACGTCAGAGACGAATACTGGTAGTAGGGTTGGGCTGGTATCTGATCTTTCATTGAAGTGGGATTATAGATTATTGACGTGCAGGAGATCAGACGTCAGGGAGGAGCACTGGTAGTAGGGTTGGGCTGTTATCTGATCTTTCATTGAAGTGGGATTATAGATTTTTGACGTGCAGGAGATCAGACGTCAGGGAGGAGTACTGGTAGTAGGGTTGGGCTGGAATCTGACCTTTCATTGAAGTGGGATTATAGATTATTGACGTGCAGGAAATCAGACGTCAGGGAGGAGTACTGGTAGTAGGGTTGGGCTGGTATCTGATCTTTCATTGAAGTGGGATTATAGATTATTGACGTGCAGGAGATCAGACGTCAGGGAGGAGTACTGGTAGTAGGGTTGGGCTGGAATCTGACCTTTCATTGAAGTGGGATTATAGATTATTGACGTGCAGGAAATCAGACGTCAGGGAGGAGTACTGGTAGTAGGGTTGGGCTGGTATCTGATCTTTCATTGAAGTGGGATTATAGATTATTGACGTGCAGGAGATCAGACGTCAGGGAGGAGTACTGGTAGTAGGGTTGGGCTGGTATCTGATCTTTCATTGAAGTGGGATTATAGATTAGTGAGTTACAGGAGATCACAAATCAGGGATGAGTACTGGTAGCAGGGTTGGGCTGGTATCTGACCTTGAAGTGGAATAATAGTTTATAGACGTACAGGAGAGCAGAAGTCAGGGAAAGGTACTGGTAGTAGGGTTAGGCTGGTATCTGATCTTTCCTTGAAGTGGGATTATAGATTATTGGCGTACGGGAGAGCAGAAGTCAGGGAGAAGTACTGGCAGTAGGGCTGGGCTGGTATCTGATCGTTCATTGAAGTGGGATCATAGATTATTGACGTACAGGAGATCAGACGTCAGGGAGAGGTACTGGTAGTAGGGTTGGGCTGGCATCTGATCTTTCATTGAAGTGGGATTATAGATTATTGACGTACAGGAGATCAGAAGTCAGGGAGAGTTACTGGTAGTAGGGTTGGGCTGGTATCTGGTCTTGAAGTGGAATAATAGTTTATTGACGTACAGGAGAACAGAAGTCAGGGAGAGGTACTGGTAGTAGGGTTGGGCTGGTATCTGACCTTGAGGTGGAATAATAGTTTATTGACGTACAGGAGAGCAGAAGTCAGGTATAGGTACTGGTAGTAGGGTTGGGCTGGTATCTGACCTTCAAGTGGAATAATAGTTTATTGACGTACAGGAGAGCAGAAGTCAGGGAGAAGTACTGGCAGTACGTTTGGGCTGGTATCTGATCTTTCACTGAAGTGGGATTCACATTAGTGAGATATGGATATCGGAAGTCAGGGATGGGTACCGGTAGTTGAGTTGGACTGAAATCTGACCTTTAATTGAAGTGGGATTATAAATTAGTTATATACAATCAGGACAATCAGTAGTTGGGTTTGGGCTGGATTCTGACCTCTGATTGGAGTGTGGTAATAGTTTAGTGGGTTTCAGGACAGTAGAAGTCCGGCAATATTAGTTGGATTGGACGAAAATCTGACTATAGATATATCGGATACATGCTGATTGCAATGGTATCCAGGAAGAAACGTGTGTAGGTGTACACAAGAGGATAGCCATGGTATTTTCTTATCAAATATCCTAACTATTTTAACATATCCCACATCTCCTCTGTGAAAACATTCTGTCCGAATGAATTGATCTTGAATCGTATTTGTATTGTCGCTAACCATTGTTCATTGTAGGACCACACATGCCCGTGTCTGTGTCTGTCGAAAGTACCTCTCCTAATAATGCTACCGTCAAGTGGACTCATGGCGGTGGGCTTGTAAACAAGTTTCTCATCCAAAGTCGGGGAATTGACAACATCGTATCCACAACAGAGGTGTTAGAGTGGGAGAGTCTGGATTTAGCCCAGGAGCGCACAATACAGTTGGCATCTGGGGAATACACCGTGTGGGTCGTGGCGCAGTCATTGAGCGTGAACTCGCTGGATTCTGCATCAGTATCCGTCATCATAGGTAAATAAAGCAATTATTGGGCTATAGCTGACAGCTCATTAAAACATGGAAAACAATGCAACTAGTGGATTTATTTTTAATGACGTATCCCATAGTGTCAATCAGGCTCTCGTTTTTATCGGTGGAATATCAGTTAAAGTGACAGTAAACCCTCAGATGAAGTGAAGGTCAAATGAAAGACAACTTTCAACTGTATCAAAATATATTTTTACTTCATTAATGTGATTTTTTGTAACCGGGTAAAAAATACTTTACTTTTTATATGGTAACTCATAAGTGCCAGGTCAATTTGAAACTTGCATTTAATTTACTTGATTTTTGTGAAACATGCACATTGAATTACAGTGTTTTGAAACTCAAAGTATACACACCTTAAGTTTGAGTCAAGCATTGGAAAGTGTATACAAAGTTAAAAATATATGTATTAAGGCAATGTGACGTCACCCGGCCTAGATATGATCTCAAATGATGACCACCATAGAATGCCATGCTTTATTTGCAGTGTACTCTGCTTAATAAAATCGTAAAAAATGACAAAAAATATTTTCCCACATTGTTTTCAATGGCCTTTCATTTGATGGAAACTTTATTTGAGGGTTCACGATCACTTTAAGGATACTGAGCCCTCCTGCACACACTTTTACACACTCTCTAGAATTTGTCTTTATGCCTCGAAAAGTATGCCTCATAGCTATGGTAATGGATACATATGTGGAAAGCGCATTTCATAAGGATTCCAAATAAAACTGTAAACCTGTAGGTTGTAGACATTCAGATTTAAAAAAAAAATATTTTAAAATTTAATTAAAAAATTTTAAATGGCTATTTGCAAAACTTATTCAACTTATCGTAACTTACATCGTCATTTCCTGTAGAAGACAGCTCCAACAGAAAATCTGTGTCTCAGATTAATCAATTTTGATCTAGTTCTCACTCTATTGACATTTAATGGAATATTTCTTCACAAAATTGAGCAATTCACAGTTTTAAACTTTGAAGAGGAAGAACTAGACCAAAATTGACAAAAAATGAGACACAGATATCCTGTTGGAGTTGTCTTCTACAGAAAATGATGATGAATATCTGTTTGAAAATAGCCATTTAAAAAAGAAGGCTCAAATTTTTTAATTAGTTTTTTTAAATCGAACATCTTCAAAACCTACAAATTTTCAATGAACACAGTTATATATTTAGAATCCTTAAGAAATGTGCTTTCAATAAATATATACATTACCATAGCTATAAGGCATACTTTCAGCTGTATAAAGACAAATTCTAGAGGGCGTGTAAAAGTGCCTGCAGGAGGGCTCCGTATCCTTAAGCCTTCCACTGCATCCAGCTGATGTGCACACATTCCTCATATTGCGGGGTTTCAATGCCAATTCCGTTCATTATAGAAATGACCCGTGCCCAATTTGGTAAGAAACACTTAAACTGCCCTCCTATTTCAAACGCATTCTTGGGTATGAAGTGTGCAAGTGTGTGTGTGTGCATGTGTACAATTGATTGATCAAGTTAATATTGGTGGTTTATTACATAAGTCAATACATATATCTGGCAAAAGTATATATATCACTTTTCCATAAACGATCAAAACGGAACCATTTGTCTCAGCTATGTTCAGCCATAAGCCGATATCTGACAAATAACACAGCCAGAAAAAGGTGATGGCCATCACTCTCTAATGGTGATCAGACCTGGTCATCACCTTAAAAAGGTGAAGGCGATGAGTTCGAGCCATCACCTTTAAATGCTGACGGCCATCACCTTTTAAGGGTGATGAGGCAAAATCATCTCCCTTAAAAGGTGATAAACTGACAATCATTTCTCATCACTCTTGATGGCCATCATTTTTAAAGGTGATCATAAAAAAGGTGTTGGCTCTAACTCATCGGCTTTTCGGGGTGATATTTATCACTTTCTTTCTGGCTGTGTATGGTAAAGAACAATCTTAAAAAGAAAGTGTTGTATATAATATTATAAATGGCAGAGGAGTGACATTATATAAAGTACTGTACTTGTAACACTCAGAAAATGTTGAGAAAAAGTGTTATATCCAACATTATATCAGGAGCAATAAAACACTTCACAATGCTGAATTTAACACTTGTAAGGCGTTGTATTGCTCCTGGTACAGAACTATAATGTTGGATGTAACACTTTTTTCAACACTTTCTGAGAGTCTTACAGATATAACACTTTATATACTGTTGTAACTCCTCGGACATTTATAATGTTAAATACAACACTTTCTGAGTGTAGCGAGTTTTTCCTGAATAAACACAGGAGGCGAAATGGTGAGTCCAACAACCAATGGTATGAATCCGGGAGATACTACCGTCGAACCAACCAATACTATGGATCCAAGCAATTCATCCATTTCTACATCCACGGCATCAAACGAGACCGTTACAGGTAAATACGGATTTTGTCAAAACAGTTTGTAGCACTCATTCACCTAGGACACTCTAATTGATAACCTAATGTTTCCCATGGGCAGTTTCCACAATAGTTCAAGTTAATCCCTGAATAATGCCGTCTGGCCTCGATGGCAGCGTGTGGTGCACCGACACCTGACGCTTGAGCTCCGGTTCGTTATCCCGAGTCTTTTATCCAGAATCGATGACAACTGGTATATTTTCGACCTGAGGTTGCCAGGGTAATCATAAATGTAAGATTGTTGGACCTTTCTTGGAATGGTGGGAATATTTTAAAAATATTATCATATATACGCCAGTTATCAACAGTTGAAATACCCGCTCCATGTTATAAATGGGAGAGATCATAAGAACAACCCGAAGCTCACGGAGGCCCACGTGGTATGACAGCATTGTCCAAGGATTAATGTGGGAAGCTGTCATTAAACATTTGTTATATATGCCTTATGGTGAAGCGGAAAAATCATTATACGTTCATTGTTGGCCAGGTCAACTAGAGTTACTGTTTTGCGTTCAAGACTTCTTACTTTATAAAACACTCGTCTCACGAGTATGGGTGTGGAAGGACAGAGGTCAAGGTGTGTGGAAAGGACAGAGGTCAAGGTATGTGGAAAGGTCAGAGGTGAAGGTGTGTGGAAAGAACAGAGTTCAAGGTGGACCACGGCTGCTAAACAATGTAAAACTCGGTTGAATGGCACCGTCGTTAACGGATGTCCCACTCGATTAATTAGACTGAAAGAAATATAGTTCATACGTAATTACATAAAGCAGAGAAATACTGAGCAATGCCGTATCGATATGTTTAATTGCCAGAGTTACATTTTATCTCGACCACATTTGTTTTCTTTTCTTTTCCTTCATAGAAATTCTTATTATGGACGAACTTGAATGGTTAAAGTAAGCGAGTTATCAGTTTTTGAAGCAGGGTCCTTCAATAATTTTAGTAATGTTAACAAAACACAGTACCGGTATAAACGAAGAAAAAAGGTCTCCTATACACAGACCGGATACTGGTGATGAAAATGTTTTACCCTCTGTCATATCGACAAGATATTTTGCACTAGAACAACCCACATTAAGTGGGATTCATATCGGAAAGGCCGCATGGTATTGGTTAACTTCAAATAACCGTAGCTTGAGATACAGCAGACTCTCGTTGTTTCACAATAAATCGTGATCTACCACAATACATGCCAAACAATGCTCTGGAATTCATTTGGCCTAGTCGGCATTCGTGGATAATGGATATGTCTCAAAGACGGTAATGAGACCACAGCATGCTACGAAGCGCAAATCGAATGTATATATTGATAATATTTAAGTGACATTGTACCGCTCATTTACAATGTATATTTTTGTTATTTACACGATCGATAATATATGGTGCTGGTGGAATCTTTTAACAGAGGTAAGTCAGCTTAGTAACTTGTATTAGAGAGGCCGATATTCACGTCCATGATAATCTCACTAATATGTAAATAGAAGTGAAATAGTAATCTTGTCTTGTTTTCTCAATTCATTATTGACTGCTTAAACACTGTAATGGTGTGTTAGTGCTGGAACGATACTAGAAAATAATTATACTGTGTACCATTTCTTATAAAGTATTCAATTTGTTATTTTTCTGAAAATCGGTGTCTCAAAAAATATAGTGTTATTCATTAAATTATAAAATGAAGAAACTTACACTCGACTTCAAAGTTTCAAAAACACAGATGTATCAACAATTTTGAGAACAGAATTTCGAATGTTCAGTTCAAATAATTTCCCGGGGAATGAGAAAATTTTCTTTTGTAAATCGGTTGGTTGGTTGGTTGGTTGTTGGAAGTTTAACGTCGCACCTAACCTTATTGGTCACACGGCGACGATGACCCAAACAAACTCCTAACCAAAACTACAAAAAAAATCGAATTTCGAATTTTGAAAATTAGGCTCTACAGACACTGATCACAAAGGATCCTCAGAGAGTCTTATCTGTTTGGCACTTTAATCTACCTCCTGTACCAGACAAACATGGTACAAACCATGCTGCCTTTTTTGTAAATCGTGCCTGAATTGACTTCAAAAAATTGAGCAATTCTTTTCCACAATTTAGAGATCATGGCAGGACGATTTTCCAAATTTAAATTATTATGAGAATCAGAATTTTAATTTCATATTTGCACCAGAAGCAATTTACAATGTTAGATATTAACAGAGAGGAATCTGATAATCTGAAGAAAGCGCTTTACATGATTTGGTAATATGCTTACTTGCTGACATTTTTAAAGTGATGTATTCCGGTGAAGGTTATACTTGCATATAAGTAGTATACAAAGAGTCTTTCAGCGGAATAGCGCCTCACTGCGCATGCGCAGAAAAAAAAATGGGGAGGATTTGTGGCGGTATTGGGGCGTTGTGCGCAGGTGAATGGGGCGCAGGTATGACGTCACTTCCGGTTGGGGTGAATGTGGCGTGACCTTGGGGACATGTATTTCTTCGCGGTGATGCGGTCTGGCGGTGATGCGGTCTGCCTCCGCGGACCGAAAGTAGTCCCAAACCCGTGGGTTTTCGTGGAAGTGTTCGGCAATCTGTAGGGGCCGCTAGTGGACCGATGGGGTCGAGTGAGGTATCAAAGTGAAGCTTAGGTGAAGGGGCATCTAATGGGCTGGGTGTGGGGTTGACATATCGGCCTTCTGCGCATGCGCGGTGGCCGAAGGGTATGAAAATAGCCTTTTTGGAGCTAGGGGAGCCCCTAGTGGACCGATGGGGTCGAGTGAGGTATCAATGTGAAGCATTCATGAAGGGGCATCTAATGGACTGGGTGTGGGGTTGACATATCGGCCTTCTGCGCATGCGCGGTGGCCGAAGGGTATGAAAATAGCCTTTTTGGAGCTAGGGGAGCCCCTAGTGGACCGATGGGGTCGAGTGAGGTATCAATGTGAAGCATTCATGAAGGGGCATCTAATGGACTGGGTGTGGGGTTGAAATAGCGGCATTCTGCGCATGCGCGGTGGCCCAAGGGTATGCAAATAGCCGTGTTGGAGCTAGGGGAGCTACTAATGGTCCAATGGGGTCGAGTGAGGTATCAAAGTGAAGCATTCATGAAGGGGCATCTAATGGACTGGGTGTGGGGTTGAAATAGCGGCCTTCTGCGCATGCGCGATGGCCGAAGGGTATGAAAATAGCTTTTTGGAGCTAGGGGAGCCCCTAGTGGACCGATGGGGTCGAGTGAGGTATCAATGTGAAGCATTCATGAAGGGGCATCTAATGGGTTGGGTGTGGGGTTGAAATATCGGCCTTCTGCGCATGCGCGGTGGCCGAAGGGTATGAAAATAGCCTTTTTGGAGCTAGGAGAGCCCCTAGTGGACCGATGGGGTCGAGTGAGGTATCAGTGTGAAGCATTCATGAAGGGGCATCTAATGGACTGGGTGTGGGGTTGAAATAGCGGCATTCTGCGCATGCGCGGTGGTCCAAGGGTATGCAAATAGCCGTGTTGGAGCTAGGGAGCTACTAATGGTCCAATGGGGTCGAGTGAGGTATCAAAGTGAAGCCTAGGTGAAGAGGCGTTCAGGCAATGGGGTGGGTGCATGTAAAATTTTTCCTGAAAAAAAAAAAAAAAAACGGAAAACGGACTTTATCGAAAAACCTGGGAAAATGCCTATATGGGGTATGAGGGGTATATAGGTCGACGGGCTTAACGGGGCTTGTCTATCAATAGAGTTATCTCCCCCTAGTTCCAGGGTGGGTGTATGTAAAAATTTTCCTGAAAAAATACGGAATACGGACTTTATCCTAAATTACGGAAAAATGCCTATATGGGGTATGGGAGGTATAGCACCATCCTGGGAAACCTACTTCTATACATTTGCGGTAGGGTTGTGAGGTCTCGTTTTACTCGTCTCGTCATTTAGAACATGATAGGAAGTGTCCCCGTGCGAATCGGTGAAATTTTTGAAAAAAGTCACCGAACCCCATATAGTCCCATACTGAGGGTATAGGATCAATGTTTGTCCCCCTGGGAAACGTACTTCTATACATTTGCGGTAGGGTTGTGGGGTCTCGTTTTACTCGTCTCGTCATTTAGAACATGATAGGAAGTGTCCCCGTGCGAATCGGTGAAATTTTTGAAAAAAGTCACCGAGCCCCATATAGACCCATACTGGGGTATAGGTTCAATGTTTATCCTACTGGGAAACCCACTTCTATACATTTGCGGTAGGGTTGTGGGGTCTCGTTTTACTCGTCTCGTCATTTAGAACACGATAGGAAGTGTTGCGGAGCGAATCGGTGAAATTTTTGAAAAAAGTCACCGAGGCCTGGGTAGGCCCATAGGCCTATACTGTATGGCTATGGGTGTATAGGGCCATACGGGGTGGACATGTTGGAGTCTAGGTGAGTCCCTAATGGTCTAATGGGGTCGAGTGAGGTCTTATTTTGAAGCTCTCGTGGAGGAGCACTTGACTACACTAATGGTTCGTCCGTGTTCAATAGTCTGCGCATGCGCAGTCTGGCCGTAGTATAGAAACAGGCATTTTGGGTGCTATGTAGGGGTGTGTTTGGGATAGAGATGGGCTATTCACGGTTCGAATGGGTCGTGTGAGGTGTCAAAGTGAAGCTTGTGTGGGGTAGAGTCAGAATGGTGTGTTTTTGAATGCATGTCGCGTTAATCTGCGCATGCGCAGTTGGTTGTAGTAAGTAAAGTGGCCATTTTGGGGCAGTGAAGGAAGTTATTTGGGGTCGAGATGGGCTAATCACGGTTCGAATGCGTCCTGGAAGGTGTCATCTTGTAGTTCTCGGGGTGTACATTCCGATTTGAGGGATGTTCGCGTCATCTGTGACGTCATCGGTGACGTCATCGGTACGAGTAGTAGCGAAAGTGGACATTTTCGGGCAGTACATGAAGGTATTTGGGGTCGAGATGGGCTATTCACGGTTCGAATGCGTCCTGGAAGGTGTCATCTTGTAGTTCTCGGGGTGTACATTCCGATTTGAGGGGTGTCCGCGTCATCTGTGACGTCATCGGTGACGTCATCGGTACGAGTAGTAGCGAAAGTGGCCATTTTCGGGCAGTACATGAAGGTATTTGGGATCGAGATGGGCTATTCACGGTTCGAATGCGTCCTCGAAGGTGTCATCTTGTAGTTCTCGGGGTGTACATTCCGATTTGAGGGATGTTCGCGTCATCTGTGACGTCATCGGTGACGTCATCGGTACGAGTAGTAGCGAAAGTGGACATTTTCGGGCAGTACATGAAGGTATTTGGGGTCGAGATGGGCTATTCACGGTTCGAATGCGTCCTGGAAGGTGTCATCTTGTAGTTCTCGGGGTGTACATTCCGATTTGAGGGATGTCCGCGTCATCTGTGACGTCATTGATGACGTCATCGGTACGAGTAGTAGCGAAAGTGGACATTTTGTGGGTGCGTGAGGGTGAGTTTGGTGTAGAGATGCACCATCCTTAGTCCGAATGCGTCGTGTGAGGTGTCATTTTGTAGCTCTCGGGGTGTACATTCCGAATTGAGGCATGTCCGAAGCATCTGTGACGTCATCGATGACGTCATCAGTAGGAGTATTAGCGAAAGTGAGCCTTTTGGGGCAGTGCAGGAAGGTATTTGGTGTAGAGATGGACCATCCGCGTTGCGAATGCGTCGTGTGGGGTATCATGTTGTAGCTCTCGGAGTATAGACCCTGATTTCAGGGATATTTATAGCATCTGTGACGTCATTGGTGACGTCATTAGTACAAGTTGTAGCGAAAGTGGGCCTTTTTTTAGCAGTGAAGGATGTTATTTGGTGTAGAGATGGACCATCCGCGGTCCAAATGGACCGTGTGAGGTGTCATCTTGTAGCAACGCCCACCAACACCATTCTTAATGCTTCAACGCCCTGGTGAAATAGCTCAGAAGCTCTGATATTCCATGGAATTGTCACTAATTCTTCGAAATGCTGTGATGCCCGTCAACGCCCGTCGTTACACTTTAACACTCTAACATAACGCCATGATATAGACCAGAGAGAGAGAACAACAACAGCAACAACAACAAGGATGACACATGAGAGAACAACAACAACAACAACAAGAAGTTTTTTTCATATAGTTTATTCTCCCCAATGTTACATCATACCCACGCTGGGGAGCCGCGTTGGGTATATTTACAATTCAAGAAGATTCTTATCCAATCAGAGGCCACCATTTGCATGTTTCATATTCGTTCCTGTCCGTTAGATGTATTCTTGTCCAATCAGAAGTCTCCATTTCAGAAAGTGCCATCTGAACCGTTTATTCTAATCATCGTCGGGCAGGCCAGGATACCGTTGAGGCAACATATCCTCAGATAGTTGTTTGCGCATTCTGAGTATCTATCAGTGCATGGGTGAATACTTTCATCCGATGGAGGTGGTGGTCAGTTTAACCACGAAGAACGCAACATTGGTCATTATCTCCACTATCCACTTGGTGTTACAATTCAAGAAGACTTGTCCAATCAGAGGCCACCATTTGCATCTGTCATATTCGTTCCTGTCCGTTAGATGTATTCTTGTCCAATCAGAAGTCTTCATTTCAGAAAGTTCCATCTTCGGCCATGTTCGCTTTGAACCGTTTATTCTAATCATCATCGGGCAGCCCAGGATACCGTTGAGGCAACATATCCTCAGATAGTTGCTTGTGCATTCTGAGTATCTATCAGTGCCTGGGTGAATACATTCACCCGATGGGTTGGTCGGTCAGCTTGGTCACGAAGAACGTAACATTGGTGACCCTCTCCACTGTCCACTTGGTGTTGGGGCGTTGTTGTTGGGCCCATTTCAAGGGATCCACGGTGTCCAGTTTCTCCAGCATCGTCTGTAGCGACACTCGGTTAATGATGGTAAACGGTTGGTCAAATACCCAGATGTTACTGCTCGGGTAAAAGTATCGGATTTGGTCTGTCTCCTTATGCCGCAGCACATAACCAAACGCCAGATTTAATTTGAAGGACGTAGCTTGGTCATTGAAAATGGCTTCCATGTAGCTGCGTAGAAGGGCGAGGTCGGTCAGTCGGAAATTGTAGATATCTTGAATAGGGCGATGACGGTGGAAACAGTGCCGTATCATGGACCAGTGGCGCGGATAAATGTCACTCACTGGCTGGGCGTCCTGTAAGAGATCGCTAGGAACATTTATGGGCTCGTCCAGAAAATGTTCGATGTTGTCAGGCGTATGACTCGAAACCGTAACGGAGGGGTCCGGCTGGATATCCAGGCCCTCCTGGACCGTGGGTATAGGCAGGCTCTTCGTCATCGCATCACCAGTGGCGTTCGTCTCTCCGGGTTCATCTTCACTGGGTCTGACCTTCCGCGGCTCCTCTTTAATGGAAAGTTGTCGCCCAAACCGTAGAGACGGGGCATGCATCAAACGTTGGTGCTGTCTAAACCGACTGGGTCGTTTGAAGAGTCGACCACAATCATTACATAGTACCGTCGCACCCGCGTGGAGTACCCTCTCATGACGCAGTAAATGATCCTTCCGATTGAATGACCGTGCGCAGATTATACAAGTATACCGGGCATCGTTGTGGGTGGAGGCCTTGTGGCGGCGCAAGTCGTGCAGACGAGTGAATGATTTCGAGCACGTAGTACAAGTGAACATCTTGGTGGTTGACAGAGTGTCTGATGAAACGGCCAGACCGCTTCCCTTTTATAGCACGCTAGCTGGTGATCTATTTTTAGCACACTCAGTTCAACTATCCCCAAGTCGAGGGCCGAGCCGTGACATCTTCGGTAACATCCGTGTCTCTTCGGTCACCTCCGTACCGTCAACGATCAACATGTAGACATATAGAGTATGTACGGCATGTTATGGTATTCATCAGTGCATGAGTGACGCATTCAGCCGATGGGAGTGGTCGGTCAGCTTGGTAACGAAAAACGTAACATTGGTCACACTCTCCACTGTCCACTTGGTGTTGGGGCGTTGTTGTTAGGCCCATTCCAAGGGGTCCACGGTGTCCAGTTTCTCCAGCATCGTCTCTAGCGACACTCGGTTAATGATGGTAAACGGTTGGTCAAATACCCGGATGTTACTGCTCGGGTAAAAATATCGGACTTGGACTGTCTCTTTATGCTGCAGCACATAACCAAACGCCAGATTCAATTTGAAGGCCGTAGTTTGATCTTTGAAGATGGCTTCTACGTAGCTACGTAGACGGGCGAGGTCGGTCAGTCGGAAATTGTAGATATCTTGAATAGGGCGATGACGGTAGAAACAGTGCCGGATCATGGGCCAATGGCGCCGATAAATGTCACTCACTGGATGGTCTTCGTGTAACAGATCGCTGGGAACATTTATGGCTTCGTCCACGAAGTGTACTTTACCCTCCACGTCGTACAAAATCTGGCCCAAGGTCTTGTCGTCGGAATTTGACTGTTGAATTAGGGCGACATCATCATCGGCCCTCGTGCGATGGGTGGGAGTTCCCCCTGTTTCGATATTGATGCCTACGGGCTCTTCTATCTGCAAACGTGGCTGCGGAACAGGGTGTCGTGTGCGTTGGTGTCGCAGCAACTGACTGGTCAGTTTGAAAAGCCGACCACATTCTTCGCATGGACGCTTGGGTACTTCATGGCGTGCACGTGTGTGGCGCTGTAAATGATCCGGGCGCTGAAACGACAGTGTACATATCGTACAGTTATACCGGGCGGTTCCTTCGTGCTTGGTAGCCTCATGGCGGCGCAAGTCGTGCAGACGAGTGAATGATTTCGAGCACGTAGTACAAGTGAACATCTTGGTGGTTGACAGAGTGTCTGATGAAACGGCCAGACCGCTTCCCTTTTATAGCACGCTAGCTGATATCATGTTCGGGCACTTCCGTGTCTCTTCGGATGTAAACGTCCCCGGATGTAAAAGTGACCGAATGTTTACGAATGTTCCACCATTCCGGACTTCTATCAGGTCCATGTCCAGAAGCTCTCATACGCCGCCATTTTGGAGCCACCGCAGGTGTAAGGTTTCACCGCGGCGGTGGAAACCTTTGCGCGCCGGGGTCAAAGGTCAGTTCCGGTCACCTTTAGCGACGTACACCAAACGGAAGCGAGTATTTAAAATCCGTCATGAAACCTTTGCGCGCCGAGGTCAAAGGTCAGTTCCGGTCACCTTTAGCGACGTACACCAAACAGAAGCGAGTATTTAAAATCCGTCACAGAGCTCTCGTCCAATCAGAAGCGAGTATTTTGACCCGGTGCATTATGGGACATATCCAAGATGGCGGTTCCAAAATGGCGGATCCAACATGGTGGCTCCAAAATGGCGGCGTATGAGAGCTTCTGGACAGGGACCTGATAGAAGTCCGGAATGGTGGAACATTCGTAAACATTCGGGCACTTTTACATCCGGGGACTTTTACATCCGAAGAGACACGGAAGTGCCCGAACATGATATCAGCTAGCGTGCTATAAAAGGGAAGCGGTCTGGCGAGTCATACGCCTGACAACATCGAACATTTTCTGGACGAGCCCATAAATGTTCCTAGCGATCTCTTACAGGACGCCCAGCCAGTGAGTGACATTTATCGGCGCCACTGGTCCATGATACGGCACTGTTTCCACCGTCATCGCCCTATTCAAGATATCTACAATTTCCGACTGACCGACCTCGCCCTTCTACGCAGCTACATGAAAGCCATTTTCAATGACCAAGCTACGTCCTTCAAATTAAATCTGGCGTTTGGTTATGTGCTGCGGCATAAGGAGACAGACCAAGTCCGATACTTTTACCCGAGCAGTAACATCTGGGCATTTGACCAACCGTTTACCATCATTAACCGAGTGTCGCTACAGACGATGCTGGAGAAACTGGACACCGTGGATCCCTTGAAATGGGCCCAACAACAACGCCCCAACACGAAGTGGACAGTGGAGAGGGTCACCAATGTTACGTTCTTCGTGACCAAGCTGACCGACCAACCCATCGGGTGAATGTATTCACCCAGGCACTGATAGATACTCAGAATGCACAAGCAACTATCTGAGGATATGTTGCCTCAACGGTATCCTGGGCTGCCCGATGATGATTAGAATAAACGGTTCAAAGCGAACATGGCCGAAGATGGAACTTTCTGAAATGAAGACTTCTGATTGGACAAGAATACATCTAACGGGCAGGAACGAATATGACAGATGCAAATGGTGGCCTCTGATTGGACAAGTCTTCTTGAATTGTAACACCAAGTGGATAGTGGAGATAATGACCAATGTTGCGTTCTTCGTGGTTAAACTGACCACCACCTCCATCGGATGAAAGTATTCACCCATGCACTGATAGATACTCAGAATGCGCAAACAACTATCTGAGGATATGTTGCCTCAACGGTATCCTGGCCTGCCCGACGATGATTAGAATAAACGGTTCAGATGGCACTTTCTGAAATGGAGACTTCTGATTGGACAAGAATACATCTAACGGACAGGAACGAATATGAAACATGCAAATGGTGGCCTCTGATTGGATAAGAATCTTCTTGAATTGTAAATATACCCAACGCGGCTCCCCCAGCGTGGGTATGATGTAACATTGGGGAAAATAAACTATATGAAAAAAACTTCTTGTTGTTGTTGTTCTCTCATGTGTCATCCTTGTTGTTGTTGCTGTTGTTGTTCTCTCTGGTCTATATCATGGCGTTATGTTAGAGTGTTAACGTGTAACGACGGGCGTTGACGGGCATCACAGCATTTCGAAGAATTAGTGACAATTCCATGGAATATCAGAGCTTCTGAGCTATTTCACCAGGGCGTTGAAGCATTAAGAATGGTGTTGGTGGGCGTTGCTACAAGATGACACCTCACACGGTCCATTTGGACCGCGGATGGTCCATCTCTACACCAAATAACATCCTTCACTGCTAAAAAGGCCCACTTTCGCTACAACTTGTACTAATGACGTCACCAATGACGTCACAGATGCTATAAATATCCCTGAAATCAGGGTCTATACTCCGAGAGCTACAACATGATACCCCACACGACGCGGATGGTCCATCTATACACCAAATACCTTCCTGCACTGCCCCAAAAGGCTCACTTTCGCTAATACTCCTACTGATGACGTCATCGATGACGTCACAGATGCTTCGGACATGCCTCAATTCGGAATGTACACCCCGAGAGCTACAAAAATGACACCTCACACGACGCATTCGGACTAAGGATGGTGCATCTCTACACCAAACTCACCCTCACGCACCCACAAAATGTCCACTTTGGCTACTACTCGTACCGATGACGTCATCAATGACGTCACAGATGACGCGGACACCCCTCAAATCGGAATGTACACCCCGAGAACTACAAGATGACACCTTCGAGGACGCATTCGAACCGTGAATAGCCCATCTCGACCCCAAATACCTTCATGTACTGCCCGAAAATGTCCACTTTCGCTACTACTCGTACCGATGACGTCACCGATGACGTCACAGATGACGCGAACATCCCCCAAATAGGAATGTACACCCGAGAACTACAAGATGACACCTTCCAGGACACATTCGAACCGTGAATAGCCCATCTCGATTCCAAATACCTTCATGTACTGCCCGAAAATGGCCACTTCGCTTTCACATTGCCGCGCATGCGCAGAATGCCGATATTTCAACCCCACCCAGTCCATCAGATGCCCCTTCATGAATGCTTCACTTTGATACCTCACTCGACCCCATCCGTCCACTAGGGGCTCCCCTAGCTCCAAAAAGGCTATTTTCATACCTTTCGGCCACCGCGCATGCGCAGAATGCCGATAGTTCAACCCCACACCCAGCCCATTAGATGCCCCTTCACATAAGCTTCACTTTGATACCTCACTCGACCCCATCGGACCCTTAGGGGCTTCCCTAGCTCCAACACGGCTATTTTCATACCCTTCGGCCACTGCGCATGCGCAGAAGGCCGATAGTTCAACCCCACACCCAGCCCATTAGATGCCCCTTCACATAAGCTTCACTTTGATACCTCACTCGACCCAATCGGACCATTTTATCTAGGGACTAGATACCTCACTCGACCCCATCGGACCCTTAGGGGCTTCCCTAGCTCCAACACGGCTATTTTCATACCCTTCGGCCACCGCGCATGCGCAGAATGCCGATATTTCAACCCCACACCCAGTCCATCAGATGCCCCTTCACATAAGCTTCACTTTGATGCCTTACTCGACCCCATTGGTCCATTAGGGGCTCCCCTAGCTCCAAAAAGGCTATTTTCATACCCTTCGGCCACCGCGCATGCGCAGAAGGCCGACAGTTCAACCCCACACCCAACCCATTAGATGCCCCTTCATGAATGCTTCACTTTGATACCTCACTCGACCCCATTGGTCCATTAGGGGCTCCCCTAGCTCCAAAACGTCTATTTCCATACCCTTGGGCCACCGCGCATGCGCAGAATGCCGCTAGTTCAACCCCACACCCAGCCCATCAGATGCACCTTCACGAATGCTTCACATCGATACCTCACTCGACCCCATTGGTCCATTAGGGGCTCCCCTAGCTCCAAAACGTCTATTTCCATACCCTTCGGCCACCGCGCATGCGCAGAATGCCGATAGTTCAACCCACACCCAGCCCATTAGATGCCCCTTCACATAAGCTTCACTTTGATACCTCACTCGACCCCATCGGACCCTTAGGGGCTTCCCTAGCTCCAACACGGCTATTTTCATACCCTTGGGCCACCGCGCATGCGCAGAATGCCGATAGTTCAACCCCACACCCAGCCCATCAGATGCCCCTTCACATAAGCTTCACTTTGATACCTCACTCGACCCAATCGGACCATTTTATCTAGGGACTACTTTTTCTCCGCGGAAGCTTTTTCCCGAGACCGAATCACCGCCAAAACCACGGCCAAACCGCATCACCGCGCATGAATAAATTTTTTTTTTTTGCCGGAACTTTTTTTTTTTCTGCCGGAACTATGCACTCATTGACCTTTGGTGAGAGAGAGAGAGAGAATTATTAGGTTTAGCGTCACATTCAGCAATCAATATGTCACCTCAGCTGTCTGGATAGAGATCACGACACAAAAACTGGCCGCCATCTTGTCCCACCTCCCACACGACACAAAAAACCAGCCGCCATCTTAACCCACCTCCCACACGACACACAAACAGGCCGCCATCTTGTCCCACCTCCCACACGACACACAAACAGGCCGCCATCTTGTCCCACCTCCCACACGACACACAAACAGGCCGCCATCTTGTCCCACCTCCCACACGACACAAAAACCCAGCCGCCATCTTGTCCCACCTCCCACACGACACACAAACAGGCCGCCATCTTGTCCCACCTCCCACCACACAGGCCACGCCCCCTCATCACGCATGCGCACCCCTTCAATTGTGACGTCAAAACACACAAATTGACCTCTATGACCTCTACATCCGGGGGGAAACTGACTTATCTTGCGCGTTGTATACTACTGAGACTGTTATCATAAAATAGAGGTGTACAGGTCTAAGATGTTTGAGAAATGAGTTTTTCCGGTAATTAATACTAGAGCGAACACCGAAAGCGAGAAATCAACCATTCAATTTTGCAACGGTTTTCAGATTGTTTACTATTTAGAAATGTTCCGAATTTTTAATATCTTTAACCTTTAGATGAAAGGTCTAATCTGGAATTATAAAACTAAGTTACTGAAAGAAAAACAAGTGAGAAATGACTACATTGTAGTCAAAACCTGCGGCAGTGGCAATAATACAGTGAAAGACATATCAGCGGAGGTAGTGGTAATTGTAGAAAAAAGCGCCATCTGCAAGTGTTTCATGCCAAGGGAAGTAATTTTCAACTTCTAACCCACAATTGCAGGAATTGACTAATAGATTTGACACAATATATATATATTCGCTTTCCTCGTTCAAAATCCGACGATGTTGACTGGTCCGTGCCGTCTATACTGAATTGACAGACGAAGTCACAATAATCGCTTTGGCAATGTCTTGGTACAAGTATCGTGAATTCCAAGTTTCAAAACATTCCGTTCAGCCGTTGATTTTTGCAAATCAAAAAGGCTTTCAAATATTTGGAAATCCAAACAAATTTCAAGGATTTAGTCATAGCGCGAACATCTACGCTCTTCAGTCTCCTTTCTCGCTTACTTTGCCGAGCAAAATGGAAAATTTATATTTCCGTCAAAGTTAATTTTCAATGAACTTATTATCAGGTCTATCACTTTGATCTGTGAAACTATGGAATGGGGTTGAAGGCTTTATCGAACTGTTCAAGAGGCATAATGACATTTTTCACGATTCAAATTGAGGCCTGTGACAGTCTTGATATTCGATTAGAATAATAAATTAAGTTTCTGCATTTATGTGCGTTATCATCTGCAAACTAAATACGGTACCTTGACACTCTTTTTCCATGCAGCAAGCCAATATCAATACATGGTTTGCTCCTTCTATACAAATGATTACCTATTTCATCCTTAGGAGATATCACCTCATCCGACATGTTTGGTCAAGCCTTTTCGAAGGTTGATAATTTTATTAATTTTTTTTTTTTAAGTCAAATTCTGCAAATAAGAAACATTTGTTGTCAGTATCTATGGATATCGCCCTATAATCAATTCGCGAATATGTTTGTCATTAAGTCATTCGGGAGGTGAAATTTCAGGGTTAGTTCACTAAACAAGGTCTGTGTGTATAAGAGAATCATGTCGAATTCTCGTTATTATCTTTTGGTACATCAAATTATTGCATTCGCGAAAATGACTTCCAAGTCAATATGAAAGGTATCAAAATAAATTTAAAAACCTCTCAAGGAAATCAAGGTCCTAGCTTTTGACAACGAGATCAAATAGATCGCTTTTATGGTCAGTATCTGCTAATATATGACGTAATTTCATTCGTAAAACTGATTGACAAAGTAACGTAAATTGTGAAGTGTAGAACCAGTAAGTTCTAGCAGAAATTGGCTCTGACTTGAGAGAATGATGTCAAATGCAACATGTTTCTGCCCGTTGTCTGCTGATACACATAAATATTGATTTTACGGAAGTGATTAATGCAATTCTAAAGGGATTATGGGTGCGGAAGAGGACGAGAACATCAATACCAGCGAAGCAAGGCCCTGGCTTGCGAGAATGAGGATAGAGGGACTGTGTTCCGAAAGAGGATCATTCGAAATAGCTATGTGCCAAATTTCATGCTTGTAACCGAAAGTACACAATATAACTATG